>JAOEHX010043336.1:0-45444 GCA_025448015.1 Bolborhynchus lineola | reverse complement strand
CCTAACTGCATAGTCAGTGCAACATATGCAGAAGCGAGGTGTAACTGATCAAATTGTAAAGCACTGTTTCTGTCATGTTTATTTTCCCAAATGCCAAAGGTGATTATACCTTATTATAGATTGGCTGCTTGTCAAATTTCAGAGTTGTTTTGCCTTTAAGTTATTTCTATGCTTTCCAAGCCCTTTAAAGGACTCAACCCACAAATGTGTATTGTTTAGTCCACAGATTTTAGAAACCCCCTTTTCCAGTTTAAAAAAGAAAAAAAAAAAAAAAAAAGTAAAGGGAAAGAAAAGTAGCCCCAGTTCAACCTAATAACTTGCATGCCACGTTTCAGCTTAGAACAGCTTTATCTGGCAGCATTACACAACTCAGCTACAGTAGTTGCCCTGCACTGAGGGAGAGCACCCTGCCTTGGAGAAGCAGAGATTATATAATGGTGAGGAGCAGCCAGGGACGCACAGCGAATGGACGTGTTTAAATGGGAGCCAAAACAAAAGAACTGCCCAAGAACACTGAAATGTTTTCTTTTTCTTTCCTTGGTGTCTGAAAAAAAAAGCAAACCCAAACCAAGAGCCAGGCTGGCACCCATTCTGTGAAAGGAAATGGATTATTACCTGGGCTTTCTCATAGGGGGTTTGTTTAAGTCTTGCACTCCTTGCTTTTTCCTTTGTCAAAAGTAGAGATGTTATTCCCTGACCTCTACTGGTATATACAGATGTTGAAAAAAACCCCAGCTTTCCTTTGTCAGATGCCAGCGGTGGAAACTGGAAAGAAAGCTGCTGCTGGGGGATTTCAGCACTGGTGTGTTCATAGCTCAGTCCGGCTTGTTCTCCAGGATAAGGGCTGTATTGCCCTTTCTTCACCCTACATGGCATTGCCGGTGCTCACTGTGCCTTCTCAGTGCGGGGCTGTGCTACATTTCTGCCCCAAGTCACTGTTGTTCTTGCAGCTCAAAACGTAGCAGTGGATACAGAAAACAGTTTTCAGTGAGGGGTAAGGGACATGAGGTAAAAAGTAATAAAGCTAGAGCCTTCAAAATGCTGCACTTGCTTGGCAAGTGGGGCCCCATGACTCACAACGCAACAGCCACTGCAGCAGGGGTTTTGACTATCACATGCTAACAGCTGGGCCAAGGTCTGCTGAGGGTTGGAGGAAGGATGAAAGTTGATGAGACAGTGCTGTGCACTTGCCTGTGATGAGTAACCCAGGCAGCCTGCTCTGACTTCGGCATCACCGCCTGGGTGAGTGAGCCCTTTTGTAAGGCCTTGGTCCACCCATATGTGATCCTCTTCTTTCCTCATGGGATTTCTTCTCCCCATCAAGTATTTCATGTGAACCAACTTTAGAGTAAAAGCAACGAAGTGACACACATGCCAGGAGGGTCACATGAGCTTCATGCTCTAGCTCCTCTCTCCCAGTACACCCCAACACCATTGACCACCCTCAGGACACGCTGCTGTGAACAAGTCCGTCCATTTTGCTGCTGAAGGGAGGCTTCCTCCTCCTAAAACATCTCAGTGCAGCAGTGGCTCAGTACAAGAAATTTTACTGCATCTACAAATGACAGCGTTAAGTTTATCTCATCTCCCACAATGCCGAAATGCTGATGGATGCACCACAATTCATTTTCTACTCCCACGGCCCTCCTCCTACACTCCACCTTTTCATTTCGCTACTCCTACTCCTGCTCCCATTTTCCACTCCTCTACAATACAATATCTCCTATCATCCTTAGCATCGACTTGTTTTTTTTTTTTTTTTTTTAAATTAAAGACTTGAAGATTGCCTTTTATCATTACTGGAATAAAGCAGAGCCTTCTATTCATATTCTGGGTTTGAGGCAGCCAAAATAAAGGAGCTGTACTGTCTTTCTACTACTGTCTGTATAATGCATTTTCTGAGGTTTTGATCAAATTCAGCTAGAGATTATAGGAAGTTGAAAGCGCTCATACTCTACGTACAGCTTTTTTTCTCTACATGTATGTGTGTGTTGAGGGAGTACAAACATTTTAACAGAACAAAAAGCAACCATAAAATGCCAGTTTGCACCTGGTATCGTAAGAGCTGGGAGAATAAGAGCTTATTTTCTGAGGAAGGATGGGGGAGTTCAGCACCTCCAGTTTCTTGTCACATCTTTCAGGAGGAACTATGCTTTGCAGTCCATGTTTCCAAGGAACCTGGGTACCAGAAGGGTGGTGTGGCACCTCAGTCATCACCTCCCTGCCCAGGGTGACTGGAGGCCGCTCCCCACAGCAGGGTTTGAGCGTGTCCTTGGTGGGCAGGGAATTCACACTGCCCGTCCAAGGGAGTTCAAGGTGTCTGAAGAGCTCCCAAGTGGTCTGAGGCTTCCTACACACCCACTGGAGAAAGGCAGTCTCTCTCCTGCTGTGAGTTACCTCCTGTGAGGGGGCATGACTCCCTACCAACCCCACAAACCACAGAGGGAATCTATGGACCTGCTAATCCCTTACCACAATTTGGTAGTGATAATGCCTCTGCTCCCATTTCATCCTGTCCTTCACCTCTTGCCTTGCACCGCAGCACCCACAGGCAAGTTGGGGTCCAGCTGGCCCACAAAGAGGTGGTTGTCATACTTAGGGTCATTCAGTGGTCAAAGGAGAGAAACACATGCCCCTCAGGGGTGATTCACCACCCCAGATGGTGGAGCTGACCAGTCAAGGGGATGCCAGGCTCTTGCTGTGAGTAGTTCACACTCAGTTCCAGCCAGCTGCCTTCAGCCCTGCAGATTCCACCTACCTCATTTTATAGTGCATGGAAAATGTGTAATATCTGACTCCCTCGCCATCATACCCCCAAGATTTTGGGGCTCCAAAAGTGCCTGGTGGCTCAGTGCAAGCCAAAATTGAGGGGCAGAATTAATCTAATCTCAAGAGACCACTTACTCAAGCAAACAAGCAGCACTCAGCCTGCCTGACACAAACTTTTACATTATTTCTTGTTATCCACTATACACTAGCACCTATCTACCACAGAAGGCCTGCAGCCCTTCTGAGCTCAACAGCAAGAAAAAGGGCTGTGCCCTGTGCAGAAAACCTCACAGAGGACACACAGGCGGAGACAGACTTTGAAGGTCTGCCAAGACCCAGTCCTTAGGTTTCAAGAATTTAGTGTCACCGAAGAGCTGATAGGGTGCTTGCTGTTGAGGGGTTGAAGCTGCCTTGTCTCAGGTCCATCTCCTGCTACACAAAGGGGAAAATCCCAAATGCTCCCCACAGAGGCAGCAGGGTCCTTCTGGATTTACATCTGTATGACTGAAATGAGGGCCACATGCTGGCTGTGCTGGCTGCCTGCCTCACTGGACATCTTTCAGAGCTGGGAACTGCCAGATCCTCACACAGTGTGGTGCAATTCCAGCATCCAGAAAGCCTCCAGGCAGCTTATCCCTTCTCAGAGGGAAGGGGGAACTACAGCTGATGGTGGGAGAGCTGCCAAACACCATCTCCTTCATCTCCTTACCACCCGCAGCAGGGAGTTGGGCTGCTGTGACTGGGGCTCACGCAGCAGCTGCTGCATCCTCCTCCTCCTCTTCCTGCTTGTCCTTCTCTTCCTTCTCTTCTTCACCACCAGCAATTGACAGTGAGTCCTCAAACTGGACAGCAACAACATGAAGCTAAAAACCTCCTCCTTCCCCAATTTCTTTATAGTATTTTCAGCAGCAGACAGGGGCCGGAGCTATCTGTGGGCACTGCTGCCAGGAAGAGGGGTGAAAGGGAGCCATCAAGAGGAGTGAAGGTGGGAAATGCTCCCCAGACTGGGAAAAGGAGAGAAATCTCAGTACAGACCTACTGTCTGCCAAGGTTGGACCACCCTGGCTCAAAAGAAATGCTGCAATAAATATTTAGTTACATCAATTAAAAAAGAATTTAGTAGTAATAAAATGTTTTTTTCATTAAAAATAGCTAGTAAAAATATTTACTATGTATTTTTGGACAGTTTCCTTTGATGTTGTTCATACCTCATTTGTTCTCAGCATCTGCAAAAATGTAAACAAGATTTGAGGGCAGGGTTTCATGGAAACCATTTCTAAGTTGAACTGTTTGAAAGAATCAGTTTCCTTGTTCAAGAGCTCATGTCAGAAGCATTCCTGTGCTTTTCCAGTCAAAGAAGAGAAATAATAAGAGGACTTTACTGGTTAATGTGTCCCAAATTCTTAGTAAGTGTAGTTCTTAATAGCATTTGGACAGAACTATATTCACTGAATGAGCTCAAATGAGGCACAAATTACCAGGAACCAGTGTGGTGACACATTTCATAAATAGAAGAGGAAGGTAAATGGAAGAAAAGCATTTAACACAAGCTCACCTCTCAACTCTCCCAATCTAGGCTCAACACCTCCTATTTAAATATATGTCCTCTTACATTCTGTATACACATCCATAAGTGGAAGACTGAAGTAAAATATAGCCAAGAAACAATCCCTACCAGAATGGGTATAATAAATACCAAAGCTAGTGTCAGTGTAGCGATATCTGGTTTTAATGTGTCATGTGCAATCACTAGCTGTGATGTAAAAACAGAAGGCAAGAGTTTATCAGGTTTCAGATTCAGCTGAATCACCCGACCCACCCCTATGCAAAGGCCAATGTGCCTGGAAGTAAACACAGTTCAAGTGGTGTGTATGTTTTCCAGGGTGTTGGGTTTCTGTTGTGTCGTAAATATGATCTCTTACAATATTCTCCCACATCCTACTGTCAATGTTTCAACATTTTCAGGTGCTTTTTTCACTTCTTGTTTTCCTTGATGTATCGCTGGAGGAAAAACTGACTGGCTTCGCATGATAGCTTTTGTATATTAAATAATTTTATTGTGTTTGAGCAACAAACTAAAAGCAGGATGCTTGACAGTTACAGTATAATTCAGTGGCTTCTCTTCAGCCTGTACGGAGGAAAATTCATGGCATGACACAATGCAGTGCTTGACAACTATTTCATCTTCCTTTCCTTTGTTTCACTGGAAAACTGATAGCTACCTGTCATCAACAAGAAAAATAATTTATAGCCAGAACCAACACAGAGGCTGTGGCATAATAAAAACTTACTTTTTAAAACAAGTATTTTTTTCCATTGTTGAATTCATGCTTGAAATGCATATTTAGATATGTGTACACCTGTATTTCCACACAAATGAATGCATTATGTATACGCTACACAAATGCATATGCATGATATTGTTATATATATTTTATACTAAATTTATATAGATGCAGACATGGTGAGACAACAATAGTAAGACAGCATTTTGACACATATACATATATTCCTATGCTGCTGGTGACTAACACAGTGCAGCAGGCAATGTTTGGGGAGGATGCTCAACAGGTAAGGTCTGTAGTGTATAAATGGTATAAATGTCCACAACAGAACTATGACCACAGGTAGTCACATCCTCTTTCTTCTGTGAAACACAGTAACTCTGTGTTGCCTTTTTTTACCTCTCTGTAAAATGGGTATAAAAATGTCTGCCCATTGCAGCTCTGTCAGTTAAGAGTTTAAGCGCTCTCAGATCTGGTGCTGCAAATGCAAACCTTGCTTGTGCCTGGTCTGCAAGGAGAATATACTGATGAAACTGAAACCAGCGAGGTCCCAGCTCTGGGTTGTACCTAAAGGCAGAGGCACACCATGTACCGCCCTGAAAACAGATAAGAACAGCAACCAGCAGTTTCAATTTTACATTTGCATCTGCCAAGCCCAGAATAGTGAACCTCGACCAGGATGAGATGAGCTCATGATGTGTGACCAGCAATAGGAAGGCACGTTGCAGGCGGCGCTTGGTGGCTTCTCTTTTTATCCAAGAAGGAGATGGGGATCTCCAATGAGATTTAGGAGGGGGCTCAAGGTGAAGAAAAGCACTGGATGCAAAGGGATAAGTGGCAGGGCTGTTCAGACCCGTCCACCCACACCTTACAGAAATGCTGCTGCAGATGCAAAGAGATCAGCCGTGGCTCCCTGAAAGCCTCCCACTTTCACTCTTTGCTCCACTTGTGGCTACCAACGCTGCTGCCTGGTGAAGCAGCTTGCAACAAAAACCCCCAAACCCCTAAAAAAACCCAAGCAAACAAAATCAAAGCGGAGTCTCTGACAGCAACTGGACTCTCTTGTATCCCTTTTTTTCTGAGGTGGGGATCAGTTCATTGAGGCACAGACTCACAGGGACCCCTCATTCTCTCCAATGGGAGACAGAGCTGCTGGAGAATGGGAAATGCAAGGAGGGGGTCAGCAGGGAACGGCCGAGTGGAGAGCAAAAAGAGAAAGAAAGGGTGAGGGAAAGAAGGAAATGAGAAAAAGAAGTCACAATAAGGGAAAAATCAGTGAGAAAGGAGAAGAAAAAGTAGAAAGGAGAAAAATGAGCACAAAACAATGAAATAAATTAGACGTGGGCAATGTATGAAGAAAGAGAGCATGTATCAAAGCACCCACAAGAATACTTACAAGGCACTGAAGGACTCTTATCCCAGAGCTGTGGCTCTAACAGACAGCTGGCAACCTTTGCAAGTATCCAGAGCAGGTATGCACGGGTGTCTCAAAGAGAGGTGACATTCACATCCTCACCTTGCAGAGATTTAATGGAAGAATGGATCCAGAGCTCTTGCTGCTGCTGCAGTCAGAAGTAATTTTGCATTTCCAGTTTACACTGCAGTGAAGTTCAGCTGGTTGACTGCGTGCTGCAAAGTTGGTCCCGCACCTCCCTTTCTGTTATACATCATCTAGTCAGCACTTCCTTTCCCTTTAATCCTGGGGAATGGCTGACATTGCCCTGCAGCACCCATAAGTCTCAAGTAAGCACCTCCGGGCTGCACTTCCCTGTGGTGTTCCCAAGAGTGCTGCAAAAAGGTAAGAGATCTAGAGTTGGCAAAGCAGCCCTCACCCAGCAGTGTTCTGTCCAGAACAGCCAGGCACAACACTGACTGACAGGCTCAGGGATGCCAGGGACTGACAGCTCTTGATGAAGTGGTGTATCAGGCAGCCAGCTGCCCTCTCCTTGACCCACCTGAATAAATGCCAAGGCACTCTCAGCATTTCTTGCCAGAGTTCTGCCCAGGAGGAGTCAGCAGTGATGGCCTCTGAGTGTTTGGATAAACAACTAAGGAGGACTTATGAGTCAAAATAAAACGGAATCGAGGAAAAAAATTAATTTTGAAGAATCCTTAACATATATGAGTTTGTTAAAAACTTGAGGCTTGTATATTTCATCACAAAACTGCCTTTTTACATCACAGAAAATCTGGTGCAAAAAAGCAGGACTGCTTGTGTCTCTTCCAGACCAGCCAGATGTGTTTTCTTTCAGTTCATACCTTCTTATAATTTTTCTTTAAGGAACCTTTCTTTACAGCTTTTTCCTCTCTTCTACTTGTATACCTCATCTTACTCTGTATAAAATCTCCATGGTTGAAAAGTCACTTTGCAAACAAGCAAGGAGCACACTTTTCTCACAAGACTCAAAAAGCATTACCCTCTCTGCACATCAAGCTTCCTGTGGAACAAGAATTCTGTAAGGAAAAAGAAGAAATGCAATGCTAGATGCTGAAAGTGTTGTTAAAGCTTTAACGCAGCCAGGCAGAGCTGCCTTTTCTGTTGCTCCTGAGCAAGCCTTTCCAGCCACTCGTGATGTCAGGAGGCACCATTCAGACAAATAACAGCAGCCCACATCTCTGTGGATTCTCCTTAGCTTCCATAAATAGGCACTTTCTTTGCTGCTCTTCATATGAATCTAATGAGTAGCAGTTTTCTTTTAATACTGGAACTAAATCAGGAGTGCAAATGCAAGCACCAGTCTGACCCCTGCTAGATCATTCCTCCCAACTCTGTCAGCAGAGAGGCACCAGTGGTGTGAAGCAGATACACAGCTTCCTCCAGGGCAACACCCACAATCCAGCATGTGTAACCCATCCAAAGTCAGCTCCCCAAACCAGGCAGGCTCCATGCCTCAGCCTGCCAAAAAGCACAGACGTGAAGAAAGGACTTACCCTCTCCAGCACCCCAAGGCTGTGGAGAAAGGAAGCTACAGAAGCATTAGCCCAAGGCTGGGAGATGAACTGGTTTCTCATCAGCAGTCTTCAGGTCACCCTGAGACTGACTGATGGACAATAACTGTGTTTGACACTTCTTGTCTTATGGTGTCAGCCCCTGCATCATTCAGACCCTCCAGGGTACCAACATGAACCAGTGCTGAACATCTGGCAGCTTGGACAGAGGAGAAAAAGTGAAGAAGGCAGCATTCAGTCATCTTATGGAGGTTTCTTTGAAGAGTGGGAAAGATAAGAAAAGAAGACAACAAAGAGTGAGGACAATGGCAAAGAAGCCCCAAAAGATGTCAGCATGTTCCTAAAAAGCTATCAAAATGTGGTAGCTGAGAGGGGAAATTGTAAAACTCACCATTGAGTACACTGAATTTCTCAGTAGCTGACTGGTTATCAAGGGTTGTAGTTTGCAGACAGTGATGTCCAAATATTTCTGACTCACCAGAACAGTTCCTGATTTTATTTCCTTTTTTGACAGGTTTTCAGGAATATTTCTTTGTCTTCCTGCAGTTTCACAGCATTATAATCCTTCCCCTCATTTCTCATTTCTCTAGGGACAGGACTGTATTCTGTGGCCTAACACAGCACAGAAGAAAGTCCCTGCAGACCATTTCCATTCCCTCTTTGTTTTTCAGCTTGACCCAGCTGCAGGTGAGAAAGTACACTCAGTGGTTGCTGGTGCTGTGAAATCAGCAGTTAGAGTAGCTTGGTCGCCTGACGGGTGGCTTGCAAATCATCGGCTGTGTGTCACTGGCACATGGATTGCACAACTCTTCATTCCAAACACTGCTATTACAGCATGGGTAGCGACTGCCTCCATGAGCAACCCCAAGATTTTCTTATGGTCGTCAGAAAAAATATCTATTTGAGCACCGCTGTGGAGTCGTGGAAATGGGTCTACAAAACCACTTACATCAATGGATTATTTCTTTGATATTTTAATCAACGTCAGAGGAAATCAGCACATCTCTTCCTCAGTGGCACTACTGTCTAGCTGACAGATTGCTGCGTGTGCAGCAATATCTGAGCCAGCCAACAAGATCTGCAGCTGAGCCAGGAAGTGGGTAAGAGCCATGGAGGTAAACACAAGGTCAAGAATATGGCTAGACCAAGTGCAAAGGTAAATGCTAGGCAGAGCACTAACAGGCACCCAGAAGGGGTTTTTCACAAGCGTGCTGGCATGCTGTCCTGCACAGCTTGCTCTGCTCTCATAGGTTTCACGCAAAAGCAGCCTGTGACAAATATTTTGAGAGTGCTTCGTGGGAATCAAAGCTGCGAGATGTTGAATCTGCACTGGCAGAGCCAAGCACAAAAAGTGGTGAATGAACTTTTCCCACACAGATTGCACCGCGGAGTAAGTTTCCTGATCTGCAGGGACTTTTTACACTTCTTGTCATGGCAACCCTGCCATGGAAAGGTTTCTGGAAACCTC
The DNA here is from genome assembly GCA_025448015.1 of Bolborhynchus lineola. Classification (NCBI taxonomy): domain Eukaryota; kingdom Metazoa; phylum Chordata; class Aves; order Psittaciformes; family Psittacidae; genus Bolborhynchus; species Bolborhynchus lineola. The sequence goes on along the minus strand of JAOEHX010043336.1, from coordinate 35,973 downwards.
TTCTGCAAAACCTTGGTGGCATATCTTGGTTGAATCAACTGGGGGGGGAAAAAGGCCAAAAATTTCCCAAGTCATATGAAAGACCGATGAAAGCTGTTGAACACTCCTGTTGGGCATCATCTTGCAGCAGATGAGGAGAGCAGCCTGGCAGCTGCTGCGCTCAGCACGGTAGCGGCACCGTGTTTTTCCCTTATGGACGATTCACAAGGGCTTGGTGAGGGAAGAAGGCAATTCGTGACGGAGATTACTTCTAATGCAGCGAGTTTAGTTAGAAACCAAAAGAGCAACCCAGGCCGTTGGAAACAATTCAGAAGCACGATTTTCCTCTTGAGAAGACAACAGCTTTTGTTAGCCATATCACTGCGGGCACAGCAAGAACGTGGGAGAAAAGCCCTGTTTCTCAATATAGTGCATGTGGCTTGCACAAAACCTTTGCTCAGCTTAGTTGGGGAAAAATGGAGTTAATTAACTCGTTATGGCAGTAAAACGGGCCTCTGCTGCCTTCTAACAATATCTCCAGGCAAAGGGGAAAGTACCTGCAATCTTCCCAGTCATAAGGTGGAAGAGCAGCTTTCAAGTCTTTTTTGTGCTGGCCAAAGCTTCTGGGGAGACAGGCATTTAAGAGACTATGTGAGGCTTCATTTACCAGTTCAATGTGTGGGTAAGATTTACCTGTCATGACCCAGGCATCTAAAACTTAATGTTTAGGCCCTTGAAGGACCATCAGCTCCATTTGTAGCGGAGGAAGAAAATCACACAGAGAAAATTCACTTATTCAAAGCCTAGCCCAAAAGCCAGGCAAGCTGAGCAGCACTGTTTTGATTTGATGGGAACAAGGATGACCCGGACACCTGTTACCTTCTCACCCCTACATCTTGGTGCAAAGCTCATCCTTCCTGCAGGCTTTTAGAGACATGTGGAGCTGCTTCAATAGTCTATGCTCATTCTCCAAGGGTAACCCCAACCCTTACAAACTCAGACATCAGAGCATGTCAATAAGCAAGAGTTGGTACACTTTGGATCTGTCTCAGACTTCACAGAACACTGACCAAGAAAGCCCTCCTTCAAAGCAGCATTAAAAAAGAGTAATCTGCCTTCACAGCTGTCAATCAACTGCCTTTTTTTTAAGGCACATCAAATTCTTGATCCAATCTACATCAAATATCAACTGATATTTCTGAGGCAATTTCTGTGTTTGAAGACAATGTGTTGCCTAGCACCATCACTTCAATTCTGGATGGAAAAGCTTCACATATTGCTAAGTTTTGAGATAACTTACAGGTGCCCAATGGCAGTGAAGACTGAGAGTGTGTATTTTCTTCATATAAAGATGAATCTCATCATTCCAGATGAGAAATTGAAGGCAGCAGCCATGCTACATACAACATCATTTTTTAACCATAAAGATCTTCATCTGTTACTGCAAGCTGTCTTCTTTTCTGTAAAACAAATTGAAAGCTAAATGTAAAATTTTATGTTTTATAGTTCTGTGTAATTAGTATTGATAGAATTAATAAAAGACTGTTATTTAAAAGCATCTTTGTACTCTTTTTATAAAAGCTACATAAATTAGTAATCTATGAGTGTTGTTCAACCTCTGCTACTGAATTTACTTCAAAAGGCCATGCCAGTGTTGTAGACCAAATAAGAATTTATAAATTAGTATGTTGACCTGAAAATGGGCTGGTGTCAGTGGAAAGAGAGAGAAGATCGAAAGGACTATAATCTGCATGGATTATAGTCAGAATTACAAACGGCCTTCAGGAGATCAGAATATTCTTGTTTGGACAAGCTGTAGATGGAGTCAGCTGGTGCTGGTACAACAGGGTAAGGTAGATTTCCTCCTCTCACATTGTTCCTTTCACCTATTAACCTGTTATTATATCGAAGACTCATCTTCGTTAGCTGCTGTGCTGCAGGGCTCATCTTATCTACCAGCAGAGAATGCTGATTTCATATCAGAAGTGGAGGCAGGGTTAAGAGTGATGTGGAGGCAGGGTGACCAGTGGAGCAGGAATCTCACATCAGCAACCAGGGATTCCAGGGCATCAAAGCATCCCGGGAATGCACTGGCCACTGCAAGAGGATTCTTTTTAATCTTCTTCTGAAGGCAGGAAGAACTATTTCAAAGCAATGTGTGCAGAGAGGCGATACAAACTGAGGGTCCAGGGTGATACTGTCAAGAAACACTAAGAACGTACTCACAGAAAATAACATGCAAACTGTCTAAAGCACGGAAAGAAACACGCCAGCAGCATCTGGCTCTCCAAAGATCTGTTTCACTTAACAGAAGCAAAACCTTTTTGCAAGAGTCTTCGTCAAGGGCTTCTAGTACCTATTGAGAAGCTGAGCATGCCCAACCTGCAGAGCCGAAAAGGGAAAGATTCAAGAGGGCCAGGGGAGACTTCAGAAGACAGCTACTTCAGTGCCAGAAACATCTTGACTATGAATGGGACTTTTCACTGTTAGAAGTGAGAAATAGATTCACAAAGCTATGCTGCACCAAGAGGCAGCAGGAAAGGTTTTGCAGATGAAACCTACTTTTGCTGAACACAGCATCTTGTGGTCAGCTCAGAATTAGAGGAACATTTCAGCAGTGAGTATTTCTGAACCAGGTAGATAAAAAAGAGAACACAGCCTCAAACATGCAAATCACAAAACTGCTCACAGAATGGAGGAGCAATGCTAGGGTCAGATGCCAGGTTTCTCCAGGAGAAGCTATGCCATGGGACAAAGGCTCATGAAGGTAAGAACAAACATGAAGGCTCTCAGGCAGTTGTCCAGGTAACCTGGGATGAATGCCAGGGATGAATAGCCTCTGCAAGTGCATCCATTTAACTCGTTAAACAGCTGAGGATAAAAATAGGGAATTTTTACAAAGACTATGAAAAAATTAAGCAGAAAATGTTCTGTGATACACCATGATCTTAAACTCTAGCCCATACAGAACTGTGTGCATGTTTGTAGGGATGAACTATAGGCTCGCAGAAGCAGTAAGTACTTGCAGAGGCACTTCTCTTTCAGGTGAGTATTAAATCAAAGCAGACCTCCTGGGGAGACAGCCCTTCAGCTTTTACAAAAGAAGATCAGCCTCCAAGACCAGCTGGCCCACTTGTCCTCCTCAAACACCCTGGCTTGAAACGACCCCAGCTCACTTCAGCCTGTTGGCCAAGCACTAGTGCCCCGACACTGTGGGAAATAGGGGGTCTTTTTGTCCCCTCACTAGTTTCTTCTTTTACAAATGCCTGCTTATCTATTTTCTACAGAAGACACCATTATCAGTGCAGCTCCTCACCTTCACCAACACCAGCACCAGCAGCAAGGAGAGATTTCAGGTAACATTTGGCCAGAGCCAGAGAAGTGATCCTGCAGTGCCCAGGACCAGTGGCCATGTGTAGGAGTGGGGTGAACTCACCCACAGTGCTGACCCACAGCAGAGCAATCCTCCCACACCAAGTGAAGCTAAAGCCACTCTTCATTAAAACCTACCTACCTCATTCCTGTCACTGGGAAGCAGTTGCGTCAAGAAGCACTGCTTTGCAGCTACACCCTTTGGGGAGATACGATGCCCTGGATCTGGGTCACCTCTCCCAGCCTTTGAGGGACATCCATGCTGGGATATGAGAGCACCCTAAAGCAGGTTGACATCTCTTCCCAGCAGTGCCTCTTCCAGTGGCTGTGAAAGCCCACTGAGCTGATGGTGCTCTCAGTGCTGCAGATGCAATATGGACATGGTTTATTGCAATGCAGCAGCTGGGCACTCAGCAGCCAAGCAGCCCAGAGGCCAGGTCCTGTAGTACACAGGTTTCCTTATATTGGGCATCATCACCATTACCTCTGCCACATGGAGGAGAGCTGCACAAAGCTATCTCACTGCATGGGTGTTTATGGGCTGAGGTAATCTCCCCTCTGAACAGAAAAGAATCATATACAGTGGGTGTATGTGGGGAAGGATCCCAGAACACAATAAACTGGTACTCACCACTCAGCAATTACGATGCTGCTCTCCCAGGCGTGTGCACCAATGGTTTTAGGCACATCTTCTGCCTCCTGGCTGGAACAGATAATGGATCTTTTAGTCTGTCTCCCACAGGACATGGATAGGTGGGCAATCTGGGATTTCTTTTTTTTATTTAGGCTGGTTTGGATGAGGATAAAGCACAGAGACATTGTAAAAGGCTTTTGTCATGAAGGCCAAGTTCATGCCAGCAGAGTGGGCATGGAGGAACCCTCATCCTGTTCTGTCCTTGAAGGGCTTAAATTCATGCACTTCCTACCAACCACTTCAGCCTTCCTGGGCTCCCAAGGAGACGGATTAAGGATTATACTTCATGGGGCCTCCCTCAGATGCTATCAGCCATGAACATACCCAAGAGCATCCATCACCCTCCAATCCCAGCAAGCACTGGTGATGCTGGGCTTCTGGCACCCCCAGATCTTGTTGCCCCACTCTGCAGCCTGAGGAAAGCAGGCTCCATCCTCTGCCTGGCAAGCATCCTCTGGGGTGTGATTCCTCATTTTCTTCCAGCAAAGAGAACAAGCAGCGTCTGGAAATGATGCATTTCAGTGCCACGGTTTTATGGCCCTTATAATCAGCATAACGCAAACATTGAGTTGGAGGAATAAGTAAATCATCATAAACCAGAAAGAAGAATAATCCTTTGTGAGCACTTTCACAGGAGGCTATTGAAACAGCAAACAAACATAATCCAAGAGACTTCTTAAGCTTCAAAATATTTCTGTAAAGTATGCCAAAAAAAGATAAATATGTGCTGGAGCTTTCTGTTCACATCTGGGGTGGGGAATTGTAGCTTCTTGGCCATTTATAGCAACCATAGCACCAGCAGTTAGGCACAGGAAGTTAAGAAGAATACCACAGACATTTAACATGTGAAGAGATAAGTTAGCTAGTCTGAAAATATTTTACCTGAGCTAGGGTGTGACTGGTCTATAGTGGTTAACATCCTTTTAGGGTGTATCAGCCTACAGTATTCCTTCTTTCTCTTAGATAAATGTTCTCAGTCCTCCCATGGAAATTTCACCCGGCATGGAAAAACTATTCATTGGGACATAGTCTCAAAAGAAACCTTCCACCATGCTGGGTGAGCAGGGAGATGAAAGGCACAACATCTGGCTGGGACCGAGAACCGCAGTGCCATTTGCATGCAATTTCTCATTCATTAATGCAACTTCAGGAGAGATTTCAGAGCTTTAATCACACCAATTGATTGTGATTAGTAATGATTTGTTGCGGTGTATTTTCTTATAATCCAGTTTAAGTATAAATCTGCCTTGGCAGTTTCTGGATAATTCAGATAGCCTGTACGAATTGTTCCTATGGGAGGAAAAAAAAAAAAAAAAAAAAAGGATGTTGTTACACAGATTTCCATCATAAAATGCTTTTTAAATAAATCCAAACAATTGTTTTTGCTCAGTTTTTCGCACTGAAGCTGGAAATGTTTCTTGCCCAGCTGCTGTGAAACTCTGAACCCATTTTGCTGAAAGCCTATTGTGACAATAAAATTGCTACATAAGCTTTAAAGGAGTGAGTGTCGACCAGCTTGTCATACCACAACATCCATAACACCTTCAGGGAGCAGAACAAACGGTTAAAAAGAAAGTTAGCTGACTCATTTCAGGAGTAGCTGGTGTTAATTGTAGCAGCTTGGAAGTTAACAGATAAAAATGTTATCACAGCCAGCAGCAGTATAGTCCTAAGACGACAGCCAGAGTTATGTATAAAATAAGTCCAATTATCTGTCTTAAACATGGGTGCAATTCGGATTTGGTATTAATATTCCAGTGGTATACTGGAGACTGACTGACTGCTGTATTAAGCTTTAGAGGAAAAGTCTTGCATTTCTGCATTTCTGCATCTTCTGCTGGAGAATAATTTTATTTAAAGACATACAGAGACTTCAAAGTGCTGCTCCTTTCAGGTAACTAGGCCAAATCCCATATTCACTCGCACTGGTATAACTTGAGTTTACAGTAACTCCATTGACTTCATCAGCATAATTAACCACCTCATCGATGTACCCAGCAATGCTGTGAACTCTCCATTGCTGGAAACTGTTAAGTCCCAAATGTTTGGCTTGTTTGCTTCATTTTTCCTAGAAGAAATACATAAATAAATAAAAATGCTGTAGTTGAAATTAATAAACCACATATCTTGTGTTGATCATGATATCAGATTAGAGGGTTATGTTGCCTAACTTTGCCTTCATGATCCATGAATGATGGGTCTTATTCACATGGGGATTTCAGGAGCTTGAGGGTGGCATGGGACGGTGTGGATAGCAAGAGCTGACCCCCAGCAAGAGCAATTTGGGCCATTTACTAGGGAGTGAAGCACATTTTTCCTGGAGACAAACCCTTGTCAGGGACCTTTGAACTGACTTAGACCTGGACGTCCTGGACCTAAACCTTTATCTCCGTTCAAGCAAAAAGCCAAAGCATGCAACCTGGTACACAGTTCATCAAAAAAAACACGGCATTTGAGTGCCCTTTTCTAAGTTTCTAGGCAATTACTCACCTGTGTCACCTGGATTATCAGATGCCAGGAGTTATCTGTTGATTTGTTACATTTGGCTCCTGTGCAGTAAAATCATGTGTCACTATTTGTGGGTATGAGCAAGTCTAGCAAATGGTTCAGAAAAAGGTAATGTCTTTCCATAGCCCAATTAAAACCAGGGACTGCTGCTGCAAAGGCTGAGGAGAGCCACAGAATCTATTTAAATTAGTAGCTGCTCTACCTGGCCTAATTACAAGAATCAGGAGTGAGGAGAGGTGTGTTAGCAGTGACAATTTTTATTGTAGTTACTGGACAGCAGCTGCAGTCATTTATTCCTGGCCAGGGTCACACTGCCAGGGCAGAGGCACTGCTCATCCCACACAACACTCTTGCACCAGATCACAGCAAAGTAGGGAGCTAACAGCCCAAGGTAAGTGCTTGTGGAAGGCCCAAAGCACCTCAGCTTCTCTCTTTTAAGTATATGAGGAAAAAATAAGCATGGAAAAATTGCCATGGGATTCTAATTTCTTCCCATGTTTCAGATTTTATGCCTAATTCTGCCTCCTCTTGCAGCAGTAACAACTCCTCCCATCTCGGGTCCATGACACCTGCAACCTCAGGCCACACACAAGTTGGACACCTGTGGTGCTCTCTCAGTGCTCATGCCCATTTCCACACACCACAAACCACAGCCATAACCCTAGAACTGCTTCCAGACCTGCTGCCACACGCAACCTTCTGTAGGACCAGCGTGTCCCATCCGGTTCCCAGTCCCATCCCATCTGGGTGGAAGGGCTGTTCTTCCTTATCCAAGAGGCTCCCACCCTGCTCCACACATCACACAGAATCATGCAGGGGCTGTGCTCCCCGTGGCAGCTTCCCCCTCTCCCAGCTCTCAGGCTTCTCCCACAGCCCCAGTGCCCACCATCCCAGCACATATCCCTGGTGCTTGTCACCAAAAGGTTACCCGAATTCATATTCATTTTGTTTGAGAAGCATTGACCCAGACTCACCTCTATCTCTGCACCACTCCGCCCTTCCTCATCTTTCTAACCACCACACCCAGCTCTGTTCAGTAGAAGCGTATGGGAAATCCCAGCGCCCATCCAGGTGACAATGGCAGAATTATGACAAGAGAAAACAAAACCATGGGAGTTTAGTTCTTTTTTACCAGCCTAGCACCATTTCTTTCCCGAGCAATGGCCTCAGGGACCTTCTCCAGTTGGGAAAAACTGGGACAAGTAAAAATAATAATAATTAAATGTTATAAATAACATCCAGCAACACCCTTGACACAGCCACAGCTGGGACATATGTTTCCCTGGGTAGCCTTCCACAGTTGCCCTGTACTGTTACTGTACCACTCACTAAACATTTTCTCCACAGCTACAAGGCAGTGGAAAGTAAATACAGCTTCTCTTTCCCATCCCAGCCAGGAGAGGAGAGGAGAGGAGAGGAGCAGGATTTTCCTTCCCCATTTCCATGCAGTGGAATGAAGGAGAAGATCTGATTAGCAGGTCTCACCCATTTTCCCATGGCTGGGCAAGAGGGAAAGCTGCAGTGCTCACTGCTCAGCTCTGGCCGAGGGCCCAGAGGTGGTCTCACCCCAGGAGACTGGGGAGAAAGGCAGCAACACTCCTTATAGCCCTCTGAGCAGCCAATAGCTCCAGCTGTGGCCTCCCTGGCCATGCCTGAGCCTGCTTCTGTTATGGACAGTGCTTTGGCAATCAAAGGAGATGAAGGGATGGCTCAGGGAGGGATGCAGGACCCCCCTGCACTGCAGTATGGTTGAAATATTTCAGCAGTGGTGGTGAGATGGGTGAAAGCTGTCTGCTTCCTACATTGACGTCTGATTAAACACCTATTTGGGGGATGTACTGTGGAAGAAAATACAAAGAACAAAGTATTGCCAACAGCCATGGAGAATTGGGCATAAACTTCACACAGCCACTTCTCCAAACAACACCACTGCTGAGACAGAAACCCAGGTTTCTTTTAAAATTGTATCAAATATGGGGCTCAAGGAACAGCAAGAGCTACAATCCTGAGCCACTGGGTATGCAGCCAGGTACACTGTGGCTCAGGGACCAGGGGGCTGCAGGCTGCGCATCAGCAGACCCAAGCCCACCTTACTTGCTGCCCAGTGCTGAACTGAAATGTGCCCCTTCAAAAGCACAAGACTTGCTCCCCTCCTCTCTTTCCCATCTTTTCCATGCAGAAATGAACCACAGTGCAACCAGTGCAGGGTGAGGCTTCGGAAAGGTGACCATTCCCAGCCCCTTGGATCACAGCAGCAAAATGTCTGGGTTGGGTGTTTAAGCTACAGTTTTGATCAGTCCTATTATCATCACACTGCAGAAAAACTGCCTTGGGTGGCAGTTAGGTTCAAACAAAACCTATGTTTTACATGGTACACACATACCCGGGGACTCAACACAGCCTGGAAGAAGGCTCATCCTTTCCAACATGTCTCCTTGGCAGATGCACAGCCACAAAGTGTTCTCCAGCAGGAACCCAAAGGCAGCTGGCCGCAGCCTGACATGCAAACCAAGGGTTTCACACTCGCAAATGCCTCTTGGGTTGGGATCTTTCTCCATGGAAGGGGAGGACAGAAGCTACGCAGATCGCCAGTCATTTTTAAACATCTGCAGAAGGAGCTCATGAAGGAGCAGGAGATGTTTCAGGTCTGGAGAGTGGGAAGTGAACAATTAACAGCAGGTGGGACACTTGGCTTCTGCAGAGCACCCCTCTGCTGTGTCCCAGCAGGACCCACAGCAGCCGTAGGGTGCCATGAGAGGCTCCAGGCAGCCTCCTTCCCTCCACTGCTCTGTTTAGTAAATCACATGGCTTGGAATGACAGAGGAACCAATCTGGCCGCAGCCCTGAGTTCAGGCAACCAACCTTTCACATGCCTGACAGCTGCTTCTGACTTGGGAGCAATGGGAAACTCAAATTTACACCCTTGTGATACCGGCACAATTCAGGTCTGGATATTACCACTCAGCATCGCTGCCAATCTGATATAGCACTGCCACTTTGAGGCCTCTGTACCTTGTGACTGACCTAAAATAACCCTTTTCAAAAAGCTGCAATATTAAGTTGCTTTCAGAAGAGAGGTGGGAAAAAGTAATATCCAATCATTTCATTATAGCAATGTTTCCCAAGGTTTTAAAGTCAGTGATGCCAGGGCCTTTTTCAGCAAAACACAGCCACTGATCACACTGAGAGCAACACTGCCAAAACATTCATTCTCAGCTTAAATTTGGGCTAAACTTAAAGTATTCCTTATATTTTCTCTTTCTCCTTTTCCTTTTATTTTCTCCCTTTTTGTCTTATAGCTTGTGGGCTTATAAATGCAGCCTTATAAAGTCCAGTTTTATAAAACAATTTTGCATTTGCTGCCATGTCATGGTCATCATATCGAATATATATATATATATATATATATATGTACATAATGGAATAAAGCCTGGCCTAAGGGACTAGGAGGTTTTAAGGAGCAACTCTTGGTATGTGCCTCCAGTTCCATTTTCTCCTTGGAAAGCGCTAAGCAAACATCCCCTCACCAGGGAGGCTTGGGGTGAGTTCACAGTAAAGTCTTCTTATAGCCAAGATGGTAATTTGCTTGAGCAATCCCATTGATTTCAGGGGGTAATCACTAACCTGAGGAACCAGCTCACATCTTTGCCCTTAAATCCAGGTGGCTGTTTTGTTTGCACCTTTTTCCTTATCTAGCGCAGCTGCAGTGTGCTGAACATCAGGATTCATTCTATTTAAAAATCAGCTCTGAAGATAAGATTATCCTTTATCTTTGAAAACTGCCTGGCTTTGCAGGGCATCCCCTGTCCTGGGCAGCCCAAGAGCACATCCCAAGCCTGTGCCAGGGCCAAGTATGCTGGCAGAGTCCAGCCTTGAACAGGCAAAATCCCTTTGCCAGCAGAAAAATACCTCTTTAAAATGGAACCCAGCGACTGCCATGGTGTGGAGGGCAGGAAAACACAAGTGCCTCCTCAGAAGCCTTTGATTCCAGAAAGTCATCTTGGCTGTCCCATGAGTGAGCTGGTACATAATGCATCAAGGAGTTTGCATCCCCATCTCCAGCTGGTCTGCACAATGCGAATCTTCTCACTCAGATTTAGACGGGCAAATGCTTGCCCATAAGGAAAACGAGGCACTGTTTTTCTGTGCTGGCTGCAAGGCAGGCCTGCAAACAGGGGTGAGCATCACATGGGTCTTGACCTCCTTCCCTGCCTCCCCACTTCCCCAGTGAAATCTGAAACGTGTCTATTTCTGCCACTGCTGACAAATACCATCACCTGTCACTCCCCTGCTCCCTCACGGGTGACAGGGTACAGTGGTGGGGACCACAAATGTATCATCGCTCAGCTTTCTCACATAAATCATCGCACAGCACAGTAGAAGGAGCAAGGCCACCCACACCAGTACCCAGTGCATGGAGGTAACCACAGCCCCAGCTGCAGAGAGGCAGGGTCTGCATTGCCCTTGACTTTTATTGGGAGAATGGGGATAAGTGCCAGGGGCTGCAAGAGAGCAGAGAGGGAAGCTGGCTGGGAAACATCCCTATGACTGCTGGCCATGCTGCCTCTTTTTCTCACCATGGCCAGAGCAGCTGGGAGCTGGAGCCCAGGGGAACTTCCGCTGGCCCAGCAAATCCCAGGGCAGCATAGTCCCAGGAGAGGCTGGACAGCACAGGGGCATGGAGAACCCCCGCCTCTTTTGAGGAATAAAATGGCAAGACCGACATCATCAGATCAACAAGATAATAGCAATATCACACCAAGACTCCCTGATTCCCATCCATAAGATGATCTGCTGACTGGAGAGCCAAGGAGTGATCAGCAGGACCCACCCGCTCACCCTTTAATAGCCCCATATGGCCAGTGCTAAAGTCTAATGGAGAGTGGAGGCTAACAGTAGACTATCATGGCCTGAAAGAAGCCCCACCATATAATAAAATCTCTGAAAGTGAGAAGCAATATGTCTGTGAAAACTCCCTCCCAAACAGGGACAGACCTGGGCTTGGGTCAGTGTCTCCACCACCACCACTTCAGAGAATCTTCTTCTGTGGAAAAACACCTCTGTTGTTGACATCCACCTGAATCCATCTCAAAAGGCATTAAGAAGTTTCTCTGATGAGCAGGGACTGCTATGCAAAAGAACTAAAAGGTGAAGGGGAACTTCCTTGCATTGGATGCTATGTCCTGGTTTCTTCACAGGGTCTCAGCTCATTGCGCAACACTACAAGACCACATTTTGCATGTAAAGAAACAAAGCAAGCTTTGAATCTGCCAGCAGTTAAGCTTCTCCAATACACGAATTGACTCAATTGCCCTGAGCTCCTTTCTGCCACCCAAGCTGGTACTTACTTCAGGCTTCCAGTTTTCCTTTGGGTAAGATACAGAGCACTTTATTGCACAAGTGAGATATTGCATATACATATATGAAACTTGTCCTCAAGGGATTCAGGGCACCTTGGTATGAGCAAAGGGTTGCCCTTTTTTGTCAGCAGCTCTGCTCCCATTTTGGGGTGCCACTCACACCTCTCCATGGATACCAGCACTTGCCACATTGCTCATCCATGGGTGACACATCACAGAGCACAATCAGACCTATTGTGCTCCAAACAGATTTTGCTTTAATCTGCCGGGGTGGGGGGAACAGCACAAGGATTTTATACCTAATCCCATAAATCTACACTGACATCTTGTGGAGATCATGAGACCAGAGTGCCACAGCCACTCAGCAGAGCGGGATTTACACCTTCCTTGTGTCACGCTGGACAACATCTCAGTGGCAGATGAACTTTCAAAACACGCACAGGTGTGAACACAATGAAAACCAGGCCCAGCAATCTCAGAAGTCATCACTCTCTGTCCATGAATACCGTTTTGCTAAGAGATGGTCACAAACCCAACTAAAATGAGACTATTTGCTTTTAAATCCTCACTGAAAGCAAACCCTTGGCCCCTCTTACAAAAATGCCATGACGCTTCAGGCTTCTCAAAGCACAAGCTTCCAATGAAGAGTTATTTTCATGGTGGAATTTTATTATCTCTGTAGGCGCTGAAAGAAAATGGACCCGAGTAGCATTCCGGGACTCCTTAATGCTCCTCTTAATTTAAAAAGACATAGTTTAAGCAAAAACCACCTGCAGGTAGGAACACACACAGCATTTTTCTGCCTGTGTATTCCATTCCTTTCAGCTCCTCTGCCAGGTCAGAAGCATTAAATTAAGCCATCGCCATCCTCCTTCCACTGCTCAGGTAAGTGCTAAAGGAGTACAACTCCCTGTGAGGCACAGGCCACATCAATTACACAGCATAACTGGTTGGTAGGGCTGCAATTCCAGCACAGATAATCTTGCAACCGATCCATACAATCATTCCTCCAGCTTCTTCCTAACACCATGCTGAGGAGCAAACATTCACAGTTGCTTCATAGTCACAGACTGATTTGTGTTGGAAGGGACCTTAAAGATCATCCAGTTCTAACACCCCTGCCTTAGGTAGAGACACCTTCCACTAGACCAGATCGCTCACAGCCCCTTCCAACCTGCCCTTGAACACTGCCAGGCAGTGTGGTAGCCACAACTTCTCTGGGCAGCATGTGCCAGCACCCTACCACTCTTACAGTGAAGAATTTCTTCCTAATGTCTAATCTAAATCTCCCCTCTGTCAGTTTAAAGCCATTCCCCTTTGTCCTGTCACTATATGCCTTTGTAAAAGCTCCCTCTCCAGATTTACTGTAGTCCCCATTAGGTACTGGAAACTGCTCTAAGGTCCCCCTGGAGCCTTCTCTCTTCCAGGCTGAATAAACCCAACTCTCCCCGCCTGTGTCCATAGGAAAGGTGCTCCAGCCCTCTCATCATCTTCATGGCCCTCCTCTGGACTCACTCAAGAAGGTGCACGTCCCTCTTGTGTTGGGGGCCTCAGAGCTGGACACAGTACTGCAGGTGCAGTCTCATAAAGAGCAGAGTAGTGGCAAAATCACCTCCCTCGACCTGCTGGCCATGCTCCTTTTGATGCAGCCCAGGATATGACTGGCTATCTGGCCTGCGAGCCCACACTGCCGGCTCATGCTGAGCTTCTCATCAACTAACACCCTCATTACGCCTCTACAAATTATATGGGCCCCTTTCAGCCCCCCTTTATTCCCTCGCTCTGCCAACACAGAGTCACTGCCCTCCGCCAGGCCTTCCACCTGCACCAGTGCCTCCATCTCCTCTGAGATGGCCAGAGACCGTCTGGAACCACCACAGTAGCACCAGATGGGTGGAAAATCGATGCTACAAGGGTGTGATGAAAAAGTGAGAGAAAAGAGTTTGGACTTATTCACAGGGTAGCAGCTCAGCTGGGGAAGCCATGCCCATCATTCACATTGCTGCCAGCAGCTACCACCACGGCCAACAGTGTGTCTCTGTGCCTTTGCACAGAACTTTGCAGTAGTAGCTCAGCCATCTCTGCTCAGTAAGATGTTCTTCTGCTACATATCCACTGTAGCCACCCCAGAGGAAAAACTGTCACCTAAAAGTCATATGTAGACAGGGTTCATTGCAATTAGGGCTCCAGGTCAGTTTCCTCCATCTTCTTGCTCTTCTCAGGGCAGTGTCAACTGCCCCAGCCCTCCCTCAAGCCAGACAACTTTCCAATGTGGGTGTCACAGAGGTATAGCATTAGCAGCACATTAACAAGACCTCAGCTTCATGCACAGAGAAGAAAATGTATGACCACAAAACACAGCAAATGCTATTTTGCCTTGCACAGATCCTAATGCTGAGTCCGTTAAGTTACACATAATACCACCTAACCAGTTACAAGAGGGGAAAACCAACCATAAGAAAAGCCTGAATGACTCCAGTGTGGGAAGCACTAATTGTGCACTGGCTGCACTCTCAACAGTGGCAGACAGCTTTTATCCTCTAGGCTGCAACAGGAAAGGGGTGATTTTTATGCTCCTAAGTGACTCATCTGTAAGCGACACCTTAAATGCCTGCAAGCCTGCTACCAAGAAGCATATATCACAAAAACCCTACACACATAAAAGCCCTGCCACTTGGGCTCTCTTCATGTGCCTTGAGCAGTCCTAGTAAGCACCCACACACATACATGCAGTTAGGTTTGATTATTCAAATCCTGTTGCTAATTATTAACTCTCAAATCTATATTTAAGCATCTAAGTAGGAATTACTACAGCTTTCCGAAGATCCTAAGTACTAAGAGCTCTTGTTAAGAGCTTGTCGAAGTACTGACCTCCTAATGAATCTGTTTAAACAATAACATTGACTTCACCCCCAGTGTTGTGAAATTCACCGCTTCCATACACAGCTAACACTCCTGAAACTCCTCCATTAAGAGCCGAGCTTCTGAGAGTCACATCTTTCATATCAGAACATGTTAGATACAAATACACAGAGAAGCCATTTCTAAAAGCCTGTGGTGAATTCAAAGTCACTATGCCTTGTTTTAGAAAAGGTTTGAAATACAGCAGAACACCAGCTGTGCAGCACACTTTGAGATAAATCTGGGAAGAGCAGTATTTTTGAAGTAAAACGTATCTGGGCCTTGAACCAAAAATTTAAAATTATCTTAGTAATAAATGGAGATATTTTGATGTAACTCTCACTCTCCATTCCAAAGCCAGCAAGTCTCTTGAGCATTTAAGCAGGATTTGAACCTTGCTGTTCTTACAGCTAGAGAATCAAGAACCTGCTTTTCCTTCCCACTGCCCAAGTGTTACCCTTTGCCAGACAGCCAAACTCACATCCTGCACATGAGCAGAACACAGCAGTAACATTCCAACTCACAAAAAAAGGCCAACTATGGTTTTCATTTGCTTTCTTGCAATTCTGCTTTAAAAAGCAGTTTGCCTATGAAGCCAGCGTCTAAACTTCATTCCATAACTTCCTCCTTCCTGCTTGAGTTGCAAGGTAATGTGAGAAGAAGATAGGATCGTATTTATAGGCCCAAGAGCTGCTAATGTGTTTGGAGTGAATGCAAGAGCACAAGAACACAATATGCAAGTCTGGAAATGCTCTGGAAAGTTAAGAAGTGAGAAGTAATCCAGGATTCTCAATGACTGAGTAAGCAATTCTAGATGAAAACTTAGCTAAAGACTAAGATAAAACATACTGCAATTGCTTAATAGACACAAAAGGCCACACATTTAATTAGAATAAAGGATCAGCTAGAAAACATGAAGTTACTTCACCAGCATCAAAGGACTAGACAGAAAACAGCAGTAGTATCATGTGACAGCAATCTGAAGGGGACAACTCTCATTGCCAGCGACATCAAGTCTTCTTTCTAGCCCTGCAGATGAAGGACATAAGGTCTCAGCTCTAAACACTGTAGTAATCATGAAACTGCTTGCTCTAACAAAACCAAACTTTATGGATTATTTGACAACCAGACCCATTTTTAAACAAATACTGACGGGAAGCTGATCATGGATGTATGGATGGTAGGAGAGACTTCCCATATTATTTTATGTAACTCAGCAGTATTAGGCTGTGTACACATCTTGTGAATGTAATAGCCTTTCATTAAGCAGATGACCTAACAAACATTCAATTCAAATGACTTACTCATTACCAAAAATTTTTACATGAATCAATAAAGACAATTAGTGAAAGGAGGATAGACAAGATTAATACCATCCAAATAGGTGTATTTAATGACTTAGCAGAACAAACTGTTACTATCTCAGTAACAGCTTTTCAAAATGAGAGCCATATCAGGAGTTAAAAAGGAAAGCATTGCAAGTTTTCCAGAATGGGAAAGTGATCAAACCTGTTACGATATGCACCAAGTGTGAAGGGTAAGAAGTGGAGTCGGACATAGTATTTTGTATGGTCAGAAGATGCATTTCGTGTTTAAATTACAACAACTTTGGTAAATTAAACTTTAAATGCACGTTCTACAAAAGCCATACTTTTCAGTTCCTTCATTTGTCATCAAAAAACATCAACACACACGTGGACATGCACACATGAAAGTATGACCTTTCAGTTTATTCTTTAAAATACAGTTTCCAGGTCACATGATTACTCTGCACTGACAGTATTTCCATTACAAGAAATCACCAATTTTGATGTAACGATTCTTTAGTTCAAGGTTAAGCACTTTCCCAGGTCTCAAATGTCTTTAAGATATTCCTTCTTTTCCTCAAAATACTTGTGAAACCATTCAATATGTTCAATCTTCTGTTTAACACTGAGGTGTGGGTTTTTTGAAAGCCCACAGATGACTAGTTCCATGAAGTGGCGAATAGGTCCTTGCCTGGGAAAGTCTTTCAGGTGTTTCTCCAGAAAGATATGTTCATGAAATTCAGCACCATCGTCCATCCCTAAGAGAAGAGACAAAAAAAGGACAAAATTATTATCATAACAGAATGGCAAATTTAACAAAGTTAAAAATAATTACAGTTGGCAAATAACCTTAAATCACACAAAACATGTCAACATTATTGCAGTCCTAACATATTACTCCCACTTTGTGCTCTCATTTATAAGAGTATCTACATCAACTCTCTGGCTGGTAGTCTTGCTGAAAGCTGATGCCAGGGCAGAAGCAGGGGGAATAAGTAAAAAAAATAAATCAATCTTCTTGCTAAAACCCAGTTTGTTCAATATGTGAAGAGCTCGATTCATCATGGGTACCGCCTTTCACATCAGGGACACCTTCTTCATAAAGTTTTATGGGAATACTGATTGCCTAAATTCTGCAGAAGGTTAAAGAACACAAGCTAGTCTTGAACAAATGAGGCAACCTCATGAAGTATCTAATACTGAACAGTGAACAGACTTCCATGTTCATTCCAAGTCATGGTTTTAACATCCTATTGTTATCAAAAGGGGCTCAGACAGTTGTTTTCCTAACACTTTCTGAACCTGTGAGTGTATGCTGACGTAAAAATGTCATGTAGCTCACCAGCTGCTACTTTTTAAGTTGTAATCAGAGCAAAAGATGATGCATTCAAAAGCATCCACAGGAACAAGAGATTATTGTAGATCTCTAAACAAGCACAGCTCAGATACTACAGTAAATTTGTGTTCTCTGTCCTGTGGATTTCCTTTGCTGTTGTTCACACTATGATGCCAAAGACATGACAAAGACGCAGAACACAAATTCCTACGTAAGTATGCTGCTTTCGCAGTTCCCAATTCTGAGACAAAAAAACCCAAAGTAAACTGGGATTTGCAACTGATTTTTCTTCAGAGGTGTGTGAAAATTTTATTTGACCCTGAATTTGTAAATGTAATAATAAGTAAAATAAGTAAAAATCTGTTATTAGACATATAAACATTTTCTGATTACAAGACTGGCAAACCTACACCACAGACATAAGTGTATATGTTTTTCTGTAACTAGCTAGGATATATTTATTGACAACATTAAATCGTGACTACTAAAACTGAGGTAATTAAGCCATGCCAGTCCTAGGCTTCCTCCTGTGTTAGAGCTTCTACAGTTTCAGAAGAAATGATGCATACCTCTGCAATGGAGAAGTCTCTCAGCTTGTATTCACTAAGTCTGCATTATTTCACCAGCTTTGTTGCCCTTCTCTGGACCTCCAGCAACTCAACATCTGTCTTGTAATGAGGGGAACTTGTACAGAATCTTGACAGGATTCAAGGTGCAGCCTCACCAGTGCTGAGCACATGGGGGAATGACCCTTTCACAATGCCACCCACATCAACTTTCCCCAGTGGAATCTCACCGTACCTGGACGCTGCTGGTTGCTTTCACAAGCTAACATCTTTTCCAGGTTTCCATACTTTTGCTGGTCACAAAAATCCATGAGAACTAAGCCAATGAACTCACTATTGCAACAACCTGTAAAATGCTGGCAGTAAAATTTGGCCCTCTAGATGGTCTTCTTTTTTGGGATACAGAGTACCAGGAGAGATTACATCTAATTAATAATTTCACCAATTTTTATCTCTAATCCAAAAGAAAATAAACCACTTATATGTAGGTCAGAAGGAAATACTATATCGTGTATTTTCATCTCCCATTTGTCAAACACATGATATATTCAAACACATGGTATATGGTTTGGGGATGAAGGGTTAAGTCCAAACATTTCAGTTAGACCACATATTTTACATATTTCAGTCCACAAATAAAAGTAAAGTGTGCATCATAAAAAATAGACTACAACTGCCCAAAGCATCAGAGGCTGAAACCTCTGGTGGGAACTGATTAGAACTGATTAGAACAGATACGCTTGCATGATTCCCCCCATGCCCAGCAAGCCGTAACTCCCACTACATGGGAAGAACGAGCCTGTCCCTCAGTTCCTCTTGCACTGTCCTCAGAAGCCTAATCTGAAAGAACATGCATGGTGGGAGTCTAAAGTAAAAGGTTTTCTTCATCAACCTCAAAGCAAGAAGTCATCTATTCTCAATATCCTATTTCCAATCCTCCACATACTACAATGTAGAAAGTCTGCAGAATCTCTCCAGCTAAAACATTAACCCTTCCAAGGCATGATCAACTTTGCCTTAAAGATGGTATCTCAAATTCAAATGTCCATCCTTGTAGGGAGTGTTGCTGACATACTATAAAGATAAAAGCTCCATCCCTGGCAGTGTTCAAGGCCAGGCTGGACAGTCTTGGGCAACATGGTCTAGTGCGAGTTGTCCCTACCCACGGCAGAGGGGCTGGAACTAGATGATCTTAAAGTACTTTCCAACCCTAATCATTCTATGATTCATTCTATGATTCTATGGTAAGTCATGGAGCAGAACTAAAACTACTAGAAGCAGAAGAGGCAAGCAGAATGGAGGAGAATAATTTTATGCAAGCTATACCAATGGTTTGCTGATCTGGTAAAGATTAATCAGAGGTCAGGGAGATGGAGAGAAAAAAGGCAGTTTCATGCCTTTAACTATATCAGATAAGGAAAAGGTCATGCAGGCAGGAGCAGACAACAGAGCAGGGGGGTGGTGGGGAAGACTCCTACTGGCCACTGCAGCAAGCCAGTATGTCTAGCCACATCTTCAGATGCTCACACCAAGGCCAGAGAGGTTCTAAAAATCTTGACCTTGCCCTGATATCTCAAAGCACAGCACAGCACCTCGGTAAAGCATTCCAAGAAGAACACCAGAGATGCTCTGGAGCCAAGTAAAACAGTTATAAGCGGTCTTCTTTCATTTAAAACTTTAAAGGCTTTCATAACGCTAGAAGTTGAGTACACAAGCTTCTTCGATAGCAGACTTGTACATGTTTGTGGCATAAAAGAAAATTCACACATTTTTTGATAGAGAACAAGCTGAGACAATGTCCTCCTTTTGAGGGAGATGACTGCTACAAACTGCAAAATTAACAGCAGGAAGAGGAATCTTCCTTTTGCAGAGCCACTAAAATTATAGTACATTGATATAATTGGAGTGAGTCTCTCAAGCTTTCGGCATACCTGATCTGATTAACAGCTTGTGGCTGGCATTCTGATAAGCTGGAATTTACTGTCCGGGTATTTCAGCCTGAGAGGTGATAGATTTTAGAACACTCCACTGGAATTTTCCACATGACCAGTCTTTGTCGACAAATCAATAAAGACTCTTGTTTAAATATATGTAAAGACTCTTTGTCCATTCGGCACCCCATCCCAGACAGCACGGATCCGGCCACATTGCTCCAAGAGAAAAACCACTGGCCGCCACAGACACTTTGTCAACTTACGGCCCCAGACAGCAGGGTTCCAGCCACATTACAACAACAGAAAAACCATTAGCCACAATGGTTTTCAGCTTGCAAAAACATGACTACAGTATACTCAGATTGCCACATGATGGAACTGATCAATTCTGGGAGCAATGATTAAATTCTATGAAGAAACTTCCAAAATAGGATGAGAAGAAACATTAAGAAACAATGAACCATATTATGCAATTTGCAACTCAGTATAGGACAGATTTCCAAAGACTTCCAGCTTCAGACACTAACCTCTTTTGCTTTCAGTGACTGAATCATTCTAAAGTAGTTCTGTGTGATGTCTGAAGTCTTTAAAAAAAAACCAAACCAAAACAACACAGCCAAGCCCTCCCCGAAGTTATGAAGTCCTTTTTCCTAAGTTTGCGCTTGCTCTGTGTAGTTGTCCTTCCCTTCCTTAGCATTCACTCTCTCTCTGCTGGCTTAACTTCACACAAAGCTTTTTCTTTTTTCTTTTTGCTGGTACTAAAAATAAATACTATGCACAAAGATGTCTAGTTAAGATAGATGCCCAGAGTGAATTAATATTGTGGCTATTTATTCTTATGAAACAGATAGAACAAAGGGAGCAAACAACTGTTTAACACTCAGCCAGCATAGATATGGAACTGGCAGATAGCTGGTTAGGATCCGGCCAGCCACTTGGTCTAAGAGCCACACCAAAGAACAGAATCAGCATTATAAAATACAGACAACAGTTTTAAGATTCCCCATTCAAGTTTTTCAAAGAAGTTGCATAGTAAAAGGTATTATGTAATAGACTTGAATGGCTTTTTGGTGTTGAAAGCACCAGGACTGATGAAGGGGAACTTCTCCCCTTTTTGGCCACAGCCAGTCCTCAGATCAATCAAACCACCTGGAGGACTTCACCTGCAGAGCACCAGAATGAGTTCATCTGAAGCACCTCTGATCTGGGACAGTTGGAAAGTTTTATTTGTTTGCTGTCAAATGCATGACTCATAGCTGAAATGCTATGTTTAAACAGTCAGAGGTCATAACATGCTCTAATTCTTTAAAAAAAAAAAAAAAAGGATAGACAGACAATAGAAGTTAATAGCGCACATACCAGCTTCATTGTCAACTGGGTACTCCCACAGTAGTCCATCTTTTGTCCACTGAATCATCTCCTCGAAACCGTTCCGGGGAGGCTGTGCAGTTACTGCTGCAACCTCCTTCGCAAACTCCACATCCCAGATAGTTGGTGAAGATACTAAAAAAGAAATTTTATAAAGATCTGTCAGCAAGCTAAACACTTCTCACTAGCTAAAACTAAGTCCTCTAACATTAACCTTCACAGAGATTAGTTCTTTCGGCTGTGAAAATTTTTCTACCTTAGATGCCAGCATCATCTTTCTCAAAGGAGAATTCTCTGTTAATATGAAAGTACATTAAAGTCTCAGTTACCTGATGAAAATGTACTCTGAACTCCTAAGTGACAATTTCTTTTTAAACCTTTCACACAGAACAGGAATTTAGGTTTTCCATGATCTCTTTCCCTTTTTGTCTTTCACAGCTTCTATATATGAAAAACACTGAACTTGACTGCTGCACTCTGTTAAAGGAATTTTGCTTACTGCAGGAGTTTTAAGGTACTTCACAACTATACCCTCCTTCAGGGAGACAATACAATCTGCTGATGATAATTCTTTCCCAAACCCTTGTGAGTGCCCCAGTTTTTGTCTCCTGAGCTTGAGAAATCCTGAATTCCTATTCTCCTCTTCTCCCACAGTCAGACAGTCCCTTTAGGGATGCATCTTTCCTGATACACTTTTGTTTAAATCAAAGTGTAGTCATATGGCAGCAGAGTTACTCTTCAGGAGTTCCTGTGCCTCCACCCAGGAGAACTGGTCATGAACCCACACTGAACCGCATCACTGAAGTGAAGGGAACAAGCTGTTACCAGAGGACAGGGAGGAACCACTGGCAGCGTCTTGGGCTGCTGTCTCATAAGCTGGCCTAAGTCTTGCTTCCCTTTGCGTTCTTGTCTCCCCCTGTTATCAATTCACACTAAGCTCCTCAGAACAGAGTTCTTGATGTGAATTCAAATATTACAGTCCATTTGACGTGGATCAAAGCCAATGAGCTATTATTTTACTATTCATAAGTGCAAGTATTTGAAACTAAGACACAATTTCATCTTCAGCTTAGTGGCTTACAACTCAAATGAGTTAAAAAAAACCTCTCTCCCTCCTTTATGAAAAAATAAAAAAAAACTAAACCCCAAAATGAAAGAGCAAACAATATTTTTACATACTGAAAAGTGGTCACATTTTTAAATCAGAAGATACTTCTGTAAATGATTTCTTACTTAGCAGAGAAATTGCCAGAACTACATTCCCTAGTTGCCTACTTTGATTTGATGGCTGGAGGCAAGAATAAAATACAGATAAGAGACAACATGAGAAACCATATCATAATGACATTATTGTCCACATCTTAAAGAATACCTTCTAATACTGCTGTACTATTAAACCTTTAATTAGAAGAGAGCAGAAAATATTTGTTCAAGCTTGCAGTAAAGGTGATAAACACTGTATTTTCATCTGTGTGAAACCAAAAATACTGACATTTTATGTTAACAGTTACTGATATGTTAAGTTATGATTTTTTTTGCCAGGACGACAATTCACTTTCCAGTGAACATTCAGGTTTTCAAAATAAATACTCAACACGTAACACAGACCTTGCTTTTCAGTTATGTATCAACAATATCTTAACTCATTATCCTCACTATTATGAGCCAAAACAGAATCAAATGCATAAAGGTATCAAGTATCACACTGGTATTTCTTGAGATTAATGCCAAGAAAAATGTTGTCATTAGGCTCTCTTACACAATGTGTGCACATTCTAGTTTTGTGTTAAAAAATAAAGTGTATCTCAACTTTTTATCTAGGGTGACTACCATGCGCCAGTGAGTCTGCATTGTGCTCATGCAAAAAAGAAAGGTTCAATTTTCTGACTAGATTTGACTCATTAAAACATCAGTTACTTGCACATCATATTTATCAAGATGGGTAAAAAAAAAACCACCGCATCACTTATTATGCAAAACAAACCAATTTTAAGGAAATGGACAGTCTTAAAAAACAGCAAATTGAATTCCATTCTAATATGCAGCTTTCATAGTCCACCACAGAAGTGGCTGCATTCAGAAAGCTCACAGCTGCCTGAAAATATGCAAATAGCACTATGTGACATTTTAGTAAAGAAATTAAGAAACCAAATTAACTTCTCCCTGCAGTTTCAAGTGTGAAAAAAAAAAGGAGGAAACTACTCAGCTAGAATCTGGCAAAGCCAACAGTCCTACTCTTGAAACGGAAATAAATATGTATCATTTTCTAAGATAGCAGAGAGGAGTACTACTTCTTCTGCAGCTGCCGGCTTGATATATATAGTTCTAAGTCACTAGACCGGAATACAGGTTTGGGTGGGGTTTTTTTAGCCCTAAAGGGCCTCAGAATACCTTAGGGAAAGGAGTGTATTAAAGAGCAAATAATGCACATTTTCACTGTTCAGAAAGAAAAGTGAGAGCACGAATTCTTTACATGACTTCATATACCCACACCCTCTCAGCCAAAACCCCAACTATAGTAAAACTAAATCTTCATGTGTGAAAGCTACCCCCCCTCATGTAGCATTATGGATGTGCCTGCAGAGCTGCGCCATTCAGTGAAGATGAAGGTGGGTCATACCTGTTTTGCTGTTAGTTTTTTAATTTTATATGAGTTTTGGCATGTGTATTTTGTGGACAAGGAATTAGCTGGATGGTTGCATCCAGAAAGTAGTGATCCATGGCCTATTGTCTGGATGGAGATCAGCAACAAATGGTGTCCCTCAGGGGCCTGTACTGGAACCAGTACTGTTTAATATCTTCATCAATGACACAGACAGTGGGATTGAGCATATCATCAGCAAATTTGCAGATGACAGCAAGCTGAGTGGCGCATTTGACATGCCTGAGGGAAGGGGTGCCATCCAGAGTGACCTAGACAAGCTCAAGAAGTGGGCCCGTGTGAACCTCATGAGGTTCAACAAGGTCAAGGGCAAGGTCCCCCACACCTGGGTCAGGGCAACAACCGGTATCAATATAGACTGGGGGATGAAGGACTGCTAGTAGCCCTGCAGAGAAGGACTTGGGGATGCTGGTGGTGAAAAAACTGGACATGAACTGGCAATGCACATTCACAGCCCAGAAATCCAACTGGCTCAACAAAAAGAAGTGTAGTCAGCAGGTTGAGGGAGGTGATTTTGCCCCTCCACTCTGGTGAGACCCCACTTGGAGTGCTGCGCTCAACTCTGTAGTCCTCAGCATAGGAAAGACATGGACCTGCTGAAGCAGATCCAGAGGAGGGCCACAAAAATGGCCAGAGGGCTAGAGGACCTGTCCTACAAGAAAAAGACTGAGAGCTGGGGTTGCTCAGCCTGGAGAAAAGAAGATTCTATAGAGACATCATTAGGGCCTTTCAATACTTAAAAGGGGTCTGTAAGATAGATGAGGACAAATTTCTTAGTAGGGCCTGTTTTGACAGGTTAAGGGGTAATGGTTTTAAACTAAATGAGGGTAGATTGAGATTAGATATAAGGACAGAATTTTTTTATGAGGGTGGCAAAACACCAGCTCAGGTTGCCCAGGGAGGTGGTAGATGCCCCATCCCTGGAAACATTTAAGGTTGGATAAGGCTCTGAACAACCTGATCTAGTTGAAGATTCCGTAACAGAATATCCTGATTAGTACAGAAAACATTTATCTATTACACTGCATGGCAGTTTTGCTTAACAAAACTCAAGTGTTACATTATTCATTTTTTTAATAGTCTGAAAGCAGGAAGTTCACAGGTTGTAAGTCTCTGTCATAACAGTAAATCTCTTGATATTTTAAAAATTCAGAACTTGGCTTCACTGGTTTTTTCAGCACTGAATTCCCACTAACCTGTTTTCAGCGCACTTTGTGTTTCTGAAGAAGCCTTCGTGAATATATTAAGCCTCTTTCCTACTTTGAGACTTCTATAAACAAAAAAGGAAAATGATATTTAGTATTTCACAACACTTCACAACATTGCCAGATAACAAATTTAAAAGCACAAAACATTCTAATGAACGCGCAGATCTCTGGAGAGAATAACAAAAAAAAAAAAGAGATAGTGACTCTCACTAAATCCTCAGGCTTTTAACCAGAGAAAGCATTTATGACTTTGTTATTCATCTGCAACAGAACTTCCCAAAACATTTCTGTGTAAAAAATGAGCAGAAACCAAAACACTGTATCTGCTGTCACTTTTCATTGAAATATTGAGGAATCTGAACAAATCTAAACAATATCAAACATTGAACTCATGCAAATTTTACAAAGTTGCAACTCAAAAGTGAATCTGGTGATTTGGTTTTTTTCTCTGTAAAAAATATTGCACAATTCAGGAAGAGGAAAGGCAACAGCTAAATCAAACAGTTCCCGCGTTATGGCCTAAATAGCCTGTTTGGAAGATGACACAGCCGCCTTCTCTGCCACACTGCAAACTCTCAAAGTGTATCTGTATGGTACATTTTAAACAGCATCACCCTGATGCTCTCTCTTCTGAAAATAAAAATATTTAACTCTGACAACCTATTTTTAATCATATTTATTTTTAGCATAAGCCTATGCTAGAAATGTTTTTACAAATCCAAGAGTTCAAGAAGTAATCAGGGTTTTTTTTAATTTACACAGTAACAAAGAAAAAACAATGCCTTTACTGTAGAACACTCTGAACTTTAGAACAAATTATTCTTTTAATCACAGAATCTTCCAGGTTTGTACTGAATAGTTCCTACTTCATGCTATTACATATTCAGTTACTCTGGCAATACTTGCCCTTCCTGACCTTAAAATTTCACATCTGGACTTACCTTACATTGTCTTAGATGTCTTAGATTTCTGTGAGGCTGTGCACGTTATATCTTGATGTAACTATCCCATGCCTATTTCAGCACAGAACAATCTCATTACAGGGCCATAAAAGAATGCTGGTTTAGGATTATATTTTCCTATCTATGCGTAACTCCCAAATATACAAAGATACAAGCAGTACTTCAAAGAACATTTATTTTAAAATGACTAATTCAAATTATTACGTATCTTCCAGTATCTGAAGGGGGCCTACAAAGATTCTGGGGAGGGACTCTTCATCAGGGACTGTAGTGACAGGACCAGGGTAACGGGTTCAAACTTAAACAGGGGAAGTTCTTTACTGTGAAGGTGGTGAGGCACTGCAATGGGTTCCCCAAGGAAGTTGTGAATGCTCCATCCCTGGCAGTGTTCAAGGCCAGGCTGGATATAGCCTTGGGTGGCATGGTTTAGTGCATCGTGTGCCTGCCCATGGCAGGGGGGTTGGAATTAGATGATCTTAAGGTCCTTTCTAGCCCTAACTATTCTACAATTATAAAGCATCATCATTCATTTCACTGAAATCTATTGACTCCATTTAAACTTAGATATTCTTCCTAACTCATTCTTTACATATCCAGAGGTAAGCATATCCATTAGATTTTCAGGGATGCAGGAGGAAACTCAGGACTGGCGACAATTTGCTCATCATAAAACTATCTTAAGGTACTGTTCCTGAAGTTACATACCCAGTACGGTTTCATCACACAAAGAGCGCGAGACAGCTTCTCAGATATCATAAATTTAATAAATGTTCTCAAACATTAAGTAAAATTCACTTTACTTTGCACTATGTTGAAAAGTGTAGCAAAGATATAATATACACTGTACAAGCATGCAACAGCTCAAGTTTTCATGTTTATACTTTTAGACCATTTTACTTCTATCTTTTCAAACTTCCAAAAACTCTCAATCCAACACTTTAAAGTATTTCTCATAATCAGCCAAGAATCATAGTGTAGTAACAAAATTACTTTCATGTGACTTACCAGCTCTGTCTGATAATTATCCTATATTAAAAGCATCTATAGAGATATTCAGCAGCTGATAATGAAATCAGTTCCCTTGCTCCTGAAACCAATAGCTTATAACTGAACAAAAACTTCAAGACCAAGGTATATAAAATAAAGAGGGCTTGGACAAGAAACTTGTTCCATTTCTTCCCTTCAACTTCCATTACAAGAAGTCCCTCCTGCACTTTCTACAAGCTTTGCATCAGAAAAGAAGGCCCAAGAGATGCTCTCCTAACACACCTTATCAGTTTGGTAGTTCCTGAACACGGAAGCTACACAGAAACATTCCAGCAAGCAGGTTACATTCATCCAATGACTGGCTGTAAGACACTTCTTTGAGGTTTTTGCATTATCTACATGGCTCGATGCATATGTTCCGATTTGCTCTTTATGGGAAGTCACAATTCACTACCTATGATACACTGAAATAGATATCTCACAAAAATACCTTCTAGTGTCAGAAGACTGAGGTGAAAATCTTCCAGGCTTCCTTCTTTGACCATCCTCATCAAAGTCCAAGGAAATGTGACCAGATATCCTCACACCTCTCTGAGCTGGGGAATGCCTTTTAACTGCCATTTCTGAAATAATGTTGCTGAAATTAAAAATGTGAAAGTAAAAACTCAACATATCAACAAAGGAAGTAAGTTTGTTACATGTATTACCAGAAACTCTAGTCTCAATTGGCTTCATAAGCCTCTATAAGACAGAATTTTACACTCCTCACAAAATACACCCATTTTTAAGTCATCAAACATTCAAGCCTTACTTTTTAACACAATCTCAGTTGTTACATTCTATATACATTAAAAGTACAATTTTAGCCTACTAAATCTACAGTGAAAGCTTTCTTTGAAATAATTTTTTCCAACTAATAGAAAAAATTCATTTATCTGCCAGTATTTGCAGAGTGTACTATGTATGTTTTGCTTAAGTAACTGAGGAATTTCTCTAGCTACAAGGAATATGCTGAAATAGGGAGGTAAAAATCCACCAGGTTTTTTTGACATGAACCAACACTGCAGAGCTGTGCTGCTGCACACAGAAAGGAAGCTTGCCTTCACACATCAGCTGACATAGGTCAATCATGCCACCCTACTAAGTAGGTCACCTTTCCTGATCCACTGCAATCTGTTGCATTGCATAATCATATTACAGCATTAACAGACCACATCTTCCTTTGCAATTCTGTACTCAAAATCATACATGAAGAGCAAATGCTCTGATGTCAGCCAGCGCTCTATGCAGCTCATTCTGAAAACAAAGGGCAAAACACACTACCTTTCTGCCTCCACCACCTAATCACCTGAACTGGTAAGTCTGTTGGTTAGTAAAGATAAAGCTGGTAATTCTTCCTCACAGCTATTCTCTGGCAACCGCTTCCAGCAAAATGCAGTCATGCAAAATTGCAGTGCTCAAGACAGAAGACAGAAATATGGTCTCAAAAAAACCAAAATCAAGCCAAATCAAAAATACTGAATATCCATTTGATGAAAATCTGAATGAAATCCAAACAATGTTTTTGGCAATTTAAGTCAAAAGACATTTCACTGACAAGAAATACTTCTGGAAAACTGTAAAAGCTAATTGCCACAGCAACACAGCAGGATTTCTCTTTCCTCTTAGATGTGGCTTCCAATGGCAGAACAAGAACAGCATAGCTCTTCAAGCACCTACTCTGAAAGAAAGGCATCTGAAAACAAGCTTAAAATATTTTCATTTTAATCTTGAAGACAAAACAGTTGCAGATCTCTTGCGTATCTCACACTAGAAATTACTCTATTAAGTCCCTACTGGCATTAGCGAGCTAGTGTTGGGCCAGGGGCTTGACACACTTCTGAGGGTCAAGGGGACATAATTCCTAAGGTCAGCCACACACAGCCCAGCCCAACTGCTTGACTCAGCTGCGACTTGAAAGGCTGGAGCATTCCCATGCTTCAGGGGGACCAGGCTTGCTCATAGCTCTCCTCACAGCCGATTTTGATTTATTTGTGGTTTTGCAGAGTAGGTCTGGATAGGCTATGCTACCAAGCTATCAGAAGACGCAGTCAATGGTATCCTATTTCTCACTGGAAAGTTTTAATGTCACCCCATCATGAGTATATGAACATTTCTGGCAGCAACAATCATTACTCCATCTTTTAAACTGCCCCTGTATTAACTAAAACTATGAATATGTTTTTAATGCCTTTTGTAATGAAAACATCAAATTACAAAGTCATACTCCAACCCCAGTGTACCTTCAGTTGTTAGACATTACATGATATTACCTCATGTTCCACCATAAGGTTAAAAACCTAAGTTCATAGACACTTTTGCCTTCCAGACACGGGAAGGGGTAGAGCTTTTGTAACAACCACACATTCTCTCTCCTTCCTGATTACCAACCAATAATCATAATACTAAAAATGGAGACCCAACAAGCTTTGGATATACTTTAGGCTAAGCTCTGAATTACTTTCCTTCTTCACCCAAAACGGGAGCTGAAATTTCAACTTGAAGTGCTGCAGAATTTATTTTGGTATGGTGCTGTTGTAATTTCCACTGAGTGAAACTTCATCCCACACTCAGGAAAATAAATTCCTGTATTGTTAATATTTTCCCCTCCTAGCGAACACGCTGTCCTCACGGTGTCTACAAAACAAGGCATGAGACAACTGCGTACAACAGTGACCTCTGGAGGTCATGCCACAATACCGGGAAGAAAAAAAGTGAAAAATAAAAGATCTGTACAAAATATGATTTATCATGAATCATAAATCAAAATAGCAGTATCCCAATCTTTTGCAGCTGAGCATTATACAGGTCTACTGCTTGTGAAGGTGTCTCATTTTTAAATCGTTTTAAGTAATGGAGGAATACATATTGGGGTTTGAAGTGTGTCAGTATACTGAATGCAAAACCTTTACTGGAAAAAAATGAAAACTTAAATTACCTATGTTCTCTTGTCAAATAAAATTCAACACAAAACAATCACGTATGAATAAAATTGCTTTCTAATGCATTAAAAGCATTTTAGTGCCTTGTGAGACTGAGGTATTCTGGAGCACAAAGTCATGCCCATAAAGTCTGAGAGCTGCTGGAGGTTTTAAAAATCAACATTTTTAAACACTAAGCAGGAAGCTTAAAGTACCGTATTTATCTCAGAAAGGTTACTATTAACCAAGTTTTCAGTCATGACAGTCACCAGGAGTCGCTGGGGTTTCTTGAAAACTCATTCACTGGTATTTCAAACTGTTACCTAACTGTTAAGGAAGAAAATGAAACTTCTCATACAGTGGGGGCAAAAAGAGAGAGAGAAAAGAAAAAAGAACCTATATTCCCAGGGGGAAACAAGCTCATGCACAAAGCCGTCCCACAGAGTAGAACTTGCAGAACTTGCCAACTAAAAGCACAGCAAGCCAACCATGGCATTCCTAGCCACCCAAAAAGGCAGGGTTTGGTTGAGTAAAATGCATTTTTTTAACCATTTTTCTAACCATAGTGACTCATCCACAAGCATGTTATAAAATGTTGCAACAGCACATCTTAACCCATCAATCAACTATATAGAGACACTATACAGCTGCAGGGACTTCAGTTTTTAAATTTCTGTAGAATTTAAACACTCTTTCAAGAGAAAAAAGTCTTTTTGCTTAGATTATAACTTCCTTAGGGACCTTCCTTCTTTCCCAGCAACCACAGCTGGGTAAATGCTTGAGGGTGGCAAGGACAGCGAGTCCTTGATGCCAGTAGGCAGATGAACCACACTTAGAGAAGAATATACTTTAACAAATAGATGCAGATGCATATGAGTTTAGCCACTGCACACAGCAGCTCAGTCAGTATCAGTACAGTTCTCCAACATCTGATCAGGTAATGAAGTAAGTTCTAATAATGTTTAACTTGGTCACCAACAGCCAGTGCGGCTATTAAGACATTTTTGTATTCTGCTCTTCTGAAAACCTCAGCAACAGAGATGGAGCAACCTCACTAGTAACTAATACTTACTGAACATACACTTTGTATAAGATAGTCCCTTATTTACACTTTCTATATTCGGAAGGGTCTCTGAAGTTTTCTGTAATGTTGCACACACACAAAAAAAAAGTAGAAACATGTAAAGTTTACATAGGGCAGCCAGACCTCTAACTTTTAAATTACTAATTCTGGCTCCAAAAACCTAGGGAGAGATAAGGTTCTGCCAAGGAGATATTCTGTATTCAGGCTTAAGGGACATTATGAAAACAGCGCACACACAGCGTGTGTCCTTTAGAGATGCTCAGATGTACTACCTAAACCCGTATTACCTCCTCAAATAGCACAGACTTCCTAAATTTGGAGACACTTTCATTCTGCTGTCCACTACCACCATTAGCACTTGGCAGGAAATCATGAACACAGGCTAAAAGGAAAAATTGCACAGTTTCTCCTTTTTCCCTTCACAGGCTCCGAAGAACATGCATTTTGTTCAACAAAGTTATTCACTGAGCATCATATATTCCAGTCTCTTTGCAAGTGCCCAACACAAGCTGTCTGCAATCACCTGTCAAGCTCTTAGTTTTCACTCACTTAAAAGGCAAGCATCAGCCACAAACATCCATAGCTTGTTAGCTGCTCTGTGTACAGTACCTTGATAAACATACAAAGATCTTTTACTGATCCCTAGAGCAACCTATAAATAATAATACATGGTCAAACTTAACTCCTGGTTTAGGACAAATTCATTTTCACAGAATAAATTAAAACTAGATAAGCAGCTTGCAGTTCAGACTGCAAACCACCATAAATAAAGGTCTCACATTCCTATGTTGCTGAAGATCCAGTATTCTCTTTAGTTCAGCATTTCACCTGGATTTAATGATTTATTTTCTGAGTAGTTATCTGAATCCTAGCTGAGAAAAAAAAAGATGTAACAAAAACCCTCTCTTTCACCATCGTCCAAAAGAGCAGTATGTCAAACTCTTTCTGTTTCCAAACAAATGCTTCTCATCTGTCTGAAAGCCACACTGGAAATGAGTTAAGCAAAGAGATGAGTTTCTTGGGTCGACTGGAAAGTTTTGAAAGGAAGGGTGGGGCTATAAATAGAGCTGCTCTAGTTCTGTTCTACAGAGCTGTCATAAAAATTCACCAGTCCAGACAGAATCCATGAAACATCTACAAATCCATCCATTGTGTGGGAATTTATGAAGCTTGGAATAAAAAAAATACATACTGTTATTTTGCTAGCCTGTCCAAGAAAGGAATAATTCTGGGCAGGCAAAAAAATCAATTTCTGCAAAACCATTTTAGAATAATGATGACAAAATTTAGGGAGTCTGGTATAACCAGACCAATGATCATTAATTCCAAGGATAGCCTCTGCAAATATATCTTTTAGCACCACCTTTCCAAGACAGAATCCAGTCACCTTCAAGACGATATTAAAAAATCAGAATTTCAAACATTATTGAGAATAAAATTCAATATACAGACCGTATGGTAACAATTCCCCCCTTTTTCTGTTTATCTGTGGTTTCTTCGTGTCGTCTTAGTTGTGCAAGTAGTTCTGATTCTGTCCGCTTCTTGTCAAGTGGTAGGGAAGATGCAACTGCAGAAGCGGCCTCGACCAGTTCTGGATTTAAAGGCCTGCCTCTGTAAGAGACACAACAGATAGGGAAATACAAAACAAAAATTTTGAAAGCCTTAATATATTTAAATTGACATTTCTGTACTTTTATGTCTTAAAAACTCAGAAGTTACACTTGCACATTATCCCAAATGGGAGTGGCCAGGGGCACATCCAGGCTTACCCTATATTGTCCTAAGCATCAACTGCCAAAGGACACCAGCAAGCTCTTGCTCTCACAGCTGGGAAAACAGCAGCCCTACGCCACTGCATAGCTCCTTGGATGTGAAGCTTGGAAACCACCAATGCCATTGCAACCTGTCAAGAGCCTCAGCCGAGAACAAGGTTGCTTTTGGTAGAAAGTACACACCACCTTCTGTCCAGATTCTCCCCTGTGATTTAAAGCGATCTACATCTGTATACCACATTCCCTTGTAAGATTATTGTACATGCTTGGAAATGGCATTTGATGCTTTATTTTGGTTTAGATATTGAAAAAAACAAGTTGGGGGGGAAGGGGAAGGAGATAAAACAGGCTGAGAGAAGTTTGTTATACTTTACCGCTGGATCCCTTCTCTAGTTCTCTGAAGCATAGCACCTTCGCTGCCTGGGCTTTCCAGCTTTCTTAAGGCTTGCTTTTTCATCTCTTGTGCTTTTAACTGTTGGAGTTTCTTCCTGTAGCTCACTTCTACCTTCATGTTACCAATAATGTCTAACAGCTTCTTCTTTGGTGTTTCTGCTGCATCCTCATTGCTCTTTGATGCCTCTTCAGTGGTGCTGTCTTTGGAAGGGGCAGATCTATCTTTCTCCGTAGAAAGCACGCTGCTTGTGCTGAAGAGTTTCTGTATTTTGCTAGATGATATACAAAATTTAAATAAACAAATAAGGTCAGAGATTACAAATAAGGTCTGAGGCTGAATTTTGTAAGCCTACAAAACCCCCATCAGCTACAACTGCTTAGGCCTCAATGCAAACTGAGTATGATAAGTACATGTCAAACGAACCTTTTAACTTCTGAAAAGGGCTAGGGAACTATTTAAATTCTTACTATTTATGGTTTCTTCATCACGAAAATTAAGTAAACTTTACTTCCTCCACAAATAAACTGTGTTTAACCTATGAACTTACAACTTTCCAAGTATTTCTGCATTACGTAGCCGTCTAAGAGTTTGAACGTACTGGTACCCAATATTAAGATTCATGAACACTACAGAACACAGACTGAAACTCTTAAAATGAGAGAACAAAGAGACCATTCCCAACCACCTGGAAAAAGACAGTACACAGATTTAGCTGCACATCATTTCATACTTGTGGCACTAGTATGGATCATATCCCCCTACCCTATGCTCTTATACCTAAAACAGCCAGGCATTTGCGCAGACATATGGGGAAATCAATCCTGCTGCAAGACAACCCAGTAACTAACAAAAAAGCTATTTCTATTATTTTCCCCCCCTGGAACAGCTATTTTACCTAGTTTACCAAATCACTGTAAGGAAGCAAAAACTGACATGTTATAGGTGAGGATGTGAAGCCAGGGACAGCAGGGAGCTGTTTAGGATGCTGCTGCAACACAGACACAACTGCATTCCTGGAAAAAAACTACCATAAAATCCAAATAACTGTTCTCTTTAACATTCTAAAACTAAACGTTTAAATTTTTAAATATGCAACTACTTCATTTGTTGTTTAAAAATCAATGGCAAGTTACTAAAATAAAGAAAAAAAATACATTTGATTCAAAATAAAGCACTTCAATAGAACTTGAAGCACTTCAACAAATCTGAAGGAATTTTTACACACTTCTCCCCCTCACACAATAAATAATAATTATTTTTATTTTATTCTAAAATATAAATAATTCTAATCTGCTAAAAATCATAATCTACTGTTCTCAGCAGGCACCATGTTATTACTTCAGTCACTCTGCGCTTAATAAATTGTCAGCATTAAATCCTAAATTCCAGTGTTGAGAACCAACAGCTTCCGAACCACATTACTGTTGGTAGCAGCCCTGCTGTTTCACAGTGAGCTGCTCTCCACAGATCTTTTTCAAACACGTTTTTTGTTAATTCAGGCTGCATCCTCCGTAAAGCTATTTATCCATTCAGAGATCTTCGCTTACAGCCCGACTGCAAGCCTAAACGTTTAAAGACAGTAGCACACTGCAGCCTCTATTACTGTATTTCACCTACCATCAGCTTTGTCTTATGCTCAGAAGCCTCACTTAAAAAAGCAAACACAACTACAAAAGAAACCAAGCTCCTTCATACATGAGGCTATCACAGTATTGGAGCTTGTTCAAAAATACTGAGGAACTTTGAAACAGTAATATATATATATATAAAACAAAAGAATCTTTAAAAAAAAAAAAATCTAACTTCCAAATACAACTTTCAGCCAGCGCTTTGGGCATGTACCTCTGCCAACTGGCAATACCGCTCTGCTGATACACACTGAAAAATTATGTTTAGGTCACAAAGAATCACCGACCGCTTTGGGTTGGAAGGGACCTTAAAGACCATCTTGTTCCAATCCCCCACCACGGGCAGGGACACCTTCCACTAGAGCAGGCTGCTCAAAGCTTCATCCAGCTGACCCTTGAACGGTCCCAGGGATGGGGCAGCCACAACTTCTGCCCACGACAGTAACAGTAAAGAATTTCCTAACATCTAATCTAAATCTACTTTCTTTCAGGGTAGAAACTCAACTCAAACCACTCCCCTCTACCTGGCTTCACTCTCCCATGACTTCTGCCCACCGGCGTCTGTCGGTAGTGCACTGCCCCAGCAAGACACACGGACTGGTGCCCGCCCTGCTTCCTGCCCGAGCCGGTTTAACCCCGCGGCACCCGGGAACAGAGCAGCTGAAGGCGGCACCGAGAGCACCGGGCAGGACCTCCGTACCTCACCCGCCCGGTCCAGGCACAGTCACGGCAGAAAGCCGCTAGAACACGAGGCCTGCCTTTAACGCGAAGGCCAAAGGAGACAACCTGCCCTCAGAGCACAGGCCGCGGCGGGCCCGACCCCACCTGCGGCGAACCGGACGGGCTTTCCCTGGGGAGCCGAGCACATCCATCCCTCCAGAGGCAGCTGCCCGGGACGAAGCGCGGCGCTGCCGCGGACACGGTCCCGTCCCGGCAAAGCGCCCGCTCCGCCGAGGAAGGGTTGCGGGGCGCGGCAGTACCTGCAAGGGCT
>JAOEHX010043335.1:0-11468 GCA_025448015.1 Bolborhynchus lineola | reverse complement strand
TGACCAACACCCCCAAGTCCTTCTGCGCAGGGCTGCTCTCAATCTCTTCTCTGCCCAACCTGGAGCTGTGCCTGGGACTGCACTGCACAGGAGACTTCCAAAAACTTCTCCAAGCACTCTGGGAACACTGAGTTGTCGCTGCCACAGGAATTCCCCCTGAAATATAGAGACATTTCCCAAGACTATTTTATTCAGGAGAATGGGACTATATTGCTTCGTAAGTTCATTTCAAAGTGGATGAATTCTCCAAATACAGAAATACTGCAGGTGACTGCCTCTAGTGCCAACAAAACTAGAAGAATACTGTTACTAAAAACAGTAAGTGTACTTCAAAATTACCAGCTCATTGCTCAGATCTCCACGGTAAGGGAGAAGTTTCAATCTCAGAGGCACAATGGGTGATGGATGGGCTTATTTCTGGGATTGCAGCAGTACCAGTACCATATGTTTGCTCCAAACATGGCTTCAGTGATCAGCAGCGACGAAAAGTGCTGCTTGGTTATTTGGATCCTGTGAGAAGGCATCAATATTGGCAAACACCAGCCTGACAGCAGCCGCTACCAGGTATCTGAGTAGCTCTATAATGGCTTTATTCATCTTGAGGCTCTCTTTGTCTTGCATGTGTTAACAGAAGAACAAAACAGCCCCTGTTATTCTTCACCTCACTTTCCTGAGAGGTATGTAAAAAGAGAATCTACAAAACGTAACAGTAGGACTTCTTATGGAAAGGGCTAGAATTAAACATGTTTTGTACAGTGTCAATGGGAAATTCCAGCTACGGAGCATCCAGCTCCTATAGCTCACCTACAAGCTCAGGAGCTTCAGTGTCTCCACTGAGCACACCACCTCAGAGAAGCAGAAGCTAACAGAGATGTTCTTGCTTGTCCAAATATTTAAGTACTGACACTATTGAAGTCCCTGGTAGAGTCTCCATTTAATTGGTAACATTTTCCGAAGGCACACATGGACTGGAGCCACCTATCCAGTCCCTCTCCGGTAGCAGCATTTCCCTTCTTCCCCTGCATCATTAAGCAAGAAAGGACAGCAGTGATGAACTGCTTTGAATAGTTGTCTGCACTGGCTATGGAGAAGTCATCGTCAGCTGAAATAATTGGCAACTGCCACTACTCTCACTGGTGAGCTCCTTCCCCACAATGTTTTAATCTTACTGCGGTCCCTGGCACACACTGCAGAGCTCTTTAGCTTTTCACTTGGGATATTTCTAATTACTATTCTTACTTACGGAGTCCCTGAAGGAAGACGTGTGCAGACTTTAATAGCAACATGCAAAGAAAGTTATTGCAAAGCTCTATAAAGCACATTGGGCCTTGGCGATAACCCTGAGTTTTGGTGCAGGGTGGACCCAGAATTAACTGCACCAGACTGCCAGAGTCCTCAGAGCATGAAGCTGAGACAGCAGCCTCAGGCCGCCTGCCCGGCTGTGACAGCAGCCTGAAGGCCACCAAGCTTTACACAGGGGATGACCCACCCTACACTGCTGGGAAGAGCAGCATGCAAAAATTCCTCATCTCCCCAGCAAGAACTCAGCCTCAGAGACAAACCCCATCTCTGAATGACCCTTTGGGCTTTGTGCCTAAAGCCTGTGAAAGCCTCGCCACAAGTGGGGCTTTGTGCAGTCTCACCACCTTGACAGGGAACTCAGTTTTGCACAGTGCCTGTCTGCCACCTTAGACCAGAAAAATACTGAGCACCAGGGCAGAGCAAGCCCTTGAGCCATTTCCAAACACCTTCAATGGGAAGAACATACATAAATACCCAAGTTTATCTGGGAAATGTATGTTGAGAGCCTGACCATGGCAGATTATTTCTTACAGATGCTTCTACTGAGGCTAAAACGCTTACAAGTCACCCTGGTTTGTAAACTATCCATGAAACATTAAAGCTCACTTTAGGTCTTCAATGTTAAGGGTAAGCTGTTGAATATAAGAGAAAGAACATGATCCCAAATTGCTTTGCAGGTGAAGCACAGGGTGCCATGGCCAAAGCTCTATTTGTCCAATGGAGATCTGAGGACATCCTCCATCCAAGGGACTCCAGCACAAGCCCTGCTCACCACTGTTTCCCCCATAATTAAGGTTTAGATCCTTAAATTGGAGTGCTGGAATCCAGTGATTGCCCCAGGTCATTGACTTGCATTGGCAAAGATAGAAGCGGCAGGAGCGGCGCTCCCGTGGGCACGAGGTTCCCTCAAGTGCTCTCAGCCCTGGTACCCTGCACTGCCTGTACCACTTCGAGATCACAAAGGCAAGTCAAGATGGTCCTTCCCTAAAACGAAACTCAACAAGAAGAGCTTAGTGGGCCTTTGACAGCAGCTCCTCTCTTCCTTCCACCCAGGGGCAGCACCATAAATAAGTTCTGTGCTCTCAAGAAATGTGACGGTTATAATTCAATAAATGAATTATAGGGTCATTCTGGGAAAGAGGGAAGGGAAAAGGAAAAGGGAAGGGAAAATTTTACTTCACAGGAACTTAAATGCCTCAAAAAAATATTACACCCTTGACAGGAAGCACTGCTGAGCATTTTGTATGCTGGCAACCTTCTCTCATTTTGGTATTACTGCTTTCAATTTTTAAACACACTTGTGATGTTCAGAATATGGAATAACAAACACATTAAGAATGCAGTTCCCTGTCACATTGGATCTCTATGATGTGTTAGGAGTTGTGGAAGCCAGGAAGGCTGGGATCTGGTGAGAAGGTAGTGAGTGCAGGTGGCTATCGGCACTGTGTCCTGCACCACCTGCATCTACTCTGGCAGCCACCAAACTCCAAAGCAAACTCTTTCCCTTCAAAACCAGCCCTGCAGGGTGGGAGCAGCGAGCTCACCCCATCTTTTCTTTGTGAAGGAAGGGACGTGAGAGTGGAGAGATCTGTGCTCACCACGGGCCAACATGCCCAGAAACGCCTGTTGGCTGGAGGGACGGTGCTAAGAGTTGAGGCTTTATCTTTGGAAGACAAAGCTGGAAGGCATTCAAACACAGGAGAGAAGCTGTGACTGTAATCCTGGCACACAAATGCATGGGTTTCTCTTGTCAAATCCAACTTTGCCTGAATGTATCCAGGCAACAGAGTCCTGGATTCAGCCAGCCCAGGGCACAGAGATGTGTGTAGGAGCACGGAAAGATGGACCCGTGCACCAGCACATGCAGCGTCTACCCCATGTCACACCTTTGGTTGACGCGTACGCTCACCAAGTAACACACTGATTCGCTCGGTGTCTGCAGGGGTTGGTATATTCAGGTTCATTCACCGCAGAAAACATGCTCTGTGCCTGCATGTCCCTCAGAGGAACCATCGTAGCCTACAATAACCACCCGCCGAGCCTGCCAGCAGCACCTTCCCATGCTCAGCAAAGCCTCAACTTCTCCAGGTACCTTAACCAGGTTTCTTGATCCCTCCAACATCCCCTGGACAACCAAAACCCATCTGCAGAGCAGGGAGCTGAGGAGCACAGACACCTGCACCCCACCTCCCACCAGCCCCAGGGATCTGCATTAGCAGTTAATGATTCAACGTCAGGAGATAAAAACATACAGTACTGGAAATAATATAACAGAATCCCAGCCTGGTTTGTGTCGGAAAGGACCTTAAAGCTGCTCCAGTTCCAACCCCTGCCATGGGCAGGGACACCTTCCACTGGAGCAGTTGCTCCAAGCTCCATCCAACCTGGCCCTGAGCACTGCCAGGGATGGGGCAGCCACAGCTTCTCTGGGCACCCTGTGCCAGCGCCTCAGCACTGTTTTTCTTTTTCAGAAGCAATAAGTAATGTGGTTTTGACCCCTCCAAAACAAGGGCTTGTCCTGGGAGACCCTTATTGCAGACACTTCCACCCCGATGCCCAGCAGCCCTCTGGCTGCAGGCAGAAGCACCGGGCAGGCAACGTGTGCTCACAGATGGAAACTGTGCGGCACTGCGACTCCTGAGGAGGCTGCTACCTCCATTTCACTTCTGATTAGCAATAGAGTTCACGGCTTCTACAGCATCTTTGTAATCAGTCAAGCTGCTTGGAAAGAAATGGGCCATGCTAAAGCTCTTATTACCCATAGAAAGAAATGATCCAGCATCAGTGAAATGGATAGTAATTTTCCTTATGCACAGAAAATGCTCTTTGCTTTAGATCAGGGAATAGCAGCAGATCTACAACTATACCATATGATTAGAGAGGAAGCGATCATTATGGGGACAAGGTGTACTAAGGCACTGCAGACACAATGAGGAGCTACACAGCTCTTGAATTAACAGACTCATTTAGACAGAACAGCCTGAAAGAAAGCAGGAATCTAAAGGTGCCCGTAAGTTCTGCGATGCACTGCCCTATGACTGTGTGCTAATGAGCAACTGGGTATTGCAGTGAATCAAATTATATCAAACAACACTTCATTTTCTTCTATCAAAGACTGTCCCTTTTCAACATCAGAGGCTTTTAAGTAATTAATAATGTTTCTCTTTTTGTTCAGTTTTCCCCTTCCTCATTCATTTTGTTGTTCCCAATTTTTTACCCATTGGAATTGCTTTAGGAAGCAGTGCAGCCTAAGGTATGATTTGCAGCTCTCTCCATTTAAGCACAAAGACTCACCTGGGAATACATACTGACACATAAAAAATAAAGGAAAAAAACCCATCAAAATCAGAACAATAACTTTCCAAAAGGAAGGCAGGAAAACCTCCAATTGTGCCACAGGTTTTAGTGCACAGGATGTAGCGCACAGGACAGGGGACCTGTGCCCTGAGTAAGCCACATGAATATTGTGCTCAGTCCCAAATCATGTCTGTATCACAATGGATCCAATGCCTGCACTTGCATAAAGGACCACCGCAGAGCAGCATGGCCTCTATGTCAGCCCCAGCCTTGGTGCCGTTTGGAGCTTTCTGGCCGGTCCTCATTAACATTTCTGGATCTCTCTTTTGACATACAGTAACAGTAACTTGTGCAGAGCTCAGTATGTCATTTTTTTGGCAGTAAGTAAACGAAAGCATGAATTCTGTGCATCCCGTTGCTGCCCCTTGATCTGCCCTGGGGACAGGGGCACTCATGCTGCTGCTGAACCTCCTCGGAGCAAGGGAAACCCCACATCCCTCCAGAGCCCCTGCACGTACTGTGCACTGATGCCCTCTCAGTCACAGGGAAGCTGAGGCAAAGAAAGCATCTCACAGGTTCCTGTGTCTGATTTTGCAAAGGCACAGGGTGTAGAGGAACTATGATCCAAGTCCCAGAGCCCACCAGGGAGACTCATAATCCTAAATCCTTACAGCCCTTCTAAAAGGAGACTGGATCTCAGGTTTGTGAAGGAATTTAACTACCTAAAGCTGTAGCTGAGTAACCCCATGTCCCCTGACAGAGGTACATACAGTGAGCCTGGGAACAGGGCTCTGCCCTTCCGCGTGTATTTTCCTATGGATTCTAAAATGTATCTAAATCTCCTAATTTTCATATTGAAGTGCAAGAAGCAGGATCCTTTGAACTTAGAAACCTGACCAACTGTTCTATGTTTTTCAGATGAGAAAGTAACTAGAACAGTAGTGCCTGGCTCCCTGCAAGCATTTTGAGGTGTCAGGAGCATTACCAGGTACATTTTGCCTGAGCTGCACCTTCTGCATACCTGCTGCCAGCTGAGCTGCCTCCACAAAAGCCTGATTTGTGTTTAGCTGGGAGTGGTAGAGGATAACCACCTGCACGTGCGATCCAGCTCCTTCGAGGCAGCATCCCTTGAGCATGCTTCTTACTCCCCTGGGATGCTAAAAGCATCCCCACGGAGCCAGAATGGGAGCTCGGCTCCCATGTGCTATATCTGCTCCCATTCACAGCAACTTCTGTTGCTTCTGGGTCTGTGTTTCTCTTCTTGTGAATAATGCTGAAGAGCTTTTAGTGGGAACAGAGAGAATTACTGAGGGAAATAGTAAAATTATTTCATCTACAGAAGCCAGAGACAGCATACATCAGTCTATAGGTGCATTTAGCCTGCCTCAGAAATTAAAATGTTCTCATCAGAAATATCATCTGGAGCATTTCAAGGTCGGAAACAACTCCCTGAATTGATCTGCCACGGTAAGAAAAAGTGCTTTCTTCTTCATATTTGCCTTCTTATACTCCACTAATTCAGTGGAAACAGAGTTTTAGTGGCAGTCATGAAGTCTCTAATTGGGCTTTGGATGTTGCTGGGATTCCTAGGGCAGGGAAGGGGCCAGGGCTGTTTCTCCCAGGCCTCGTGCAGCTGCCTTTGGAGAGGAGAGAGCACACTCTGTACCACAGTCACAGCTCTAAAAGAAATTCCAACAATAAAAAAGTCACAACATCAGAAGGGAACTGCCTCCTTGGTCACGAGGGAGATAAACTGGATGGAAGCAGCAGAGGTGTAAATCACGGTGATTGGCTTGACAGAGACTACAGACAGCAAACCCGGAGCTGTGGTGCAGAAGCAGACTGAGCGCAGTGACCAGGATAAAACAACAAAACATCCTGCGAATTGAAGTTCAATATTCATTTTCTTACAAGCTGAAATGAATGAACTTCCTTTTCCTGAAGGACTGCAGATTGCTTTTGTGCAGCTTTTGCCCCCTCTTCAGAAAAGACATCCATCCCCATCCTGTTTTCTCTTTGAAGTGATACTGCTAACCTGATGCAACAGATCTGGTACTGAAGTGAGCACATCCTCTTAAGGAACTGCTTTGAGCAAAATTAAATATTAGTAATCTAACCCATTGGAAAAGTTGAAATGTCTGATAAACGTAGCTTTGAGCCTGATCCTGCTGATTTTCCACCCCCTGAGCATGCATTTTTCAGCACACAAGAAATGGGGTCAAAAGCTCCACGGCCTTGAAGCTCGTGCCCTGCCACTGGCCCTTCTCTGGAACAGATGACAAATGCTGGACAGAAAGCAACCTACAGCTGAGGAATATATCAGCCTTCAAAGCAGCTAAATATGGGAAGCCCTGAGCTATATTTCTGCTGGCTGATGCACAGCAA
The DNA here is from genome assembly GCA_025448015.1 of Bolborhynchus lineola. NCBI lineage: Eukaryota > Metazoa > Chordata > Aves > Psittaciformes > Psittacidae > Bolborhynchus > Bolborhynchus lineola. Next base: position 4,484 of record JAOEHX010043335.1, on the reverse strand, counting down.
TAAAGGAGTTCTGGGTCAAAACGACTGTAAAATATGTCATTTTTATTTCTCATAATAAAAATGAACTTCGGGGAAATTATTATATTTTCTGAGAACTGCATCTTCACTCAAGGAAATTGCTTGAGCGGGAAGTTCTCCCAGAGCACCATTACTCAGTAACACCTTGGTGAGGCTCTTTGCACAGCTGCAAGAGGACCAGCTTTGCAATGAAATATAAATCATGTCTTCCATTTCCTAAATTCATTTGTCACATTTTACATTCATTTCCATCAGCTCTCTGCATTTCTATTAGAAGCAGTGTGCTGCCTTTTCCATCAGCTGAGAGCTAACCAATAGAACGACAGCTATTCCAAAGCCAAATGGAGGAAAAGTAATGATGAGCACGAAGTAGACAATCACAGAGCGTGCAACCTCCCATGGCAAATATAATTTACTTATCAAGATGCACAGCTGCTAGTTCACCTGTGATGAAGCTGTGTTTCAGGCCTGGGAAGGAGCTGGGGAGCTTGGCCCTGCAGAGTCCTTCTCCATGAGCTGTGGAGCCTGCCACAGGAGGGCTCGGGCATCGCTCGGCAGCAGCACGGCTGAATGCTCCTGTTGCTTTGGATATTGAAATGCTTCTTCAAAGCTTTTAACTGAAACCTTTAAGGCAGGTGTGGGCTGTAAAAGGAGCAATTATCTTAACTGTATTTGTAAGAAAAAGGAAATTATTGTAATGAGAAGCACTGGAGTAGAAATCATACAGACATTTTTAACTTAATACACCTACACTTGAAAGGACATAAGCATAGATGTATACAGCAGATTTTGGGGCTTTCAGCAAGTTTAAGGCATCCAGGAAAATGCCATGACCAAAACACAATCTAGGACTGGAAACATCCTTTCACAGCCAGCTAATTCTGTAACAGCAGCAGGGCACCCAAGGGTGCCAACACAGCCTGCTCCACTGCCACGCTGCATCAGCCCCACACAGGAACCGCTGTTCCCTACTGCCCCTGCTCAGCAAAGCCTCCAGATGCATGTTTTGGACCTGCAATGTCAGTGAGATTGAAATATGTTTACAAGCATTGCTGAAATGGAGCCTCACAGTACCCGTGTGCCAACCAGCACCTCAAATTTCCTTTGTTGATGTGTTTAGAAGGCAATAAATAATAAAGGGAACAAAATGGTTTCTCCTCCATCCTGAAGAAGGTTTACAAGATGGGGCTAAGAGAAGGAAAATGATAATCCCACACTGCAGCACCACATGAGTCTTTCCACCCACTGCAGACAGTCCAGGAGGCACTTGTAAGCCTTCTTTAGGACTACAAAGGGATCTTGTTCTGGTAGCTAGGGTTGTGCATAACTGGATCAGCACCAGATTCAGGCATGAGACTGCTGCAAGGCAGGTCTCACAGCTTACGCTGTGGTGCACAACCACACAGGGCTGGGGACGAGGCCAGGCAGGGACAGCCCCAACACTGACACCTGAGGTGAGAAGTACAGCCCCTTGGTTCTCCTCCAAAGTAAGCCAAGATTGCTGCTCTCTGAAAAGGCCAGTTTCTAAAGGAGCTTCCAACGATGAGCTTAACCAGGATATCTGGCATTCAAACCCTTTGTTAGTGTCTGTGAGTCATCCAAAGGAGAGGAAGAGCTAGTGATTCATCTCCTATGAAAACAGGCGCTCAAGAGGTGGGACAGGGACTTGCATAGAGCTGCCTCTCTTCAGGGAGCAATGAGATTGCCTGCCTCACCAGCCCAGTCACTGCTCACAGCTTCTACACTTCTGATTTAGCTAAGATTACTTCTGCAGAATGAATTAATACAGCAAACCCTAACCTTAAAAAATGATTACCGAACAGCATGGGGAACCAGGAATAAATGAGCTAACAAAGAACAAATATGTTTTAGAGGGGAACTAGGAAAAGTTTCACAGGCATCCTGTTGCACCTGCAAGTGATGGGCAGAGCCAGAAGGCAGAATCTCAGAAGTCTTGGTTTTGACAGCATCTGCTTCTGAAGCACCTGGTATTTTGACTGTTTTTGAGCTAAATCTGGTGGAAAAGATCAAACCTCAAGCTATGGTAGAGAAATAAGAAAAATAAGCTATTTGATGAGGAGGGATGGGCTCAGAACCAAGGTTTAGTTGTGGCTCAGAGGTTCAAATTCTATGCCTACTTCTGAACTCCATTAACAGCACAAGCTATTTGCAGTAAAATGCTCTCTTGCTCCATGTTTTACTCTAATTCCAGTTACTGGAATACAGCTGGATAAACTCTTGGATCGTCATTACTGGATCTGTTCCTGAATTACACCTGAATTAAGGTGCTGCTCACTGCCTTGACGGCTGACCAGCGTCCTTACCCAGGATCAAGGTGACAACAGGGCAAATCCTGGGGCAGGTCAAGCAGAACCAGTTTCTTGCTCATGCTCACAATACAGCTGCCTGCTCTGCCCACAGCCCTGCTTTGCATTTTGTAAACCAAACCATATCACAGAGAATCTCAATTTCAGATTCATCTCAACACAAAATTAATATGAATGCTAAAACCTCCCTGCTCTCCTTCCACACAGTCAGTCCTGTATTGGTAAATATTGCATGCTGACCCTCACAGCAGTCATGTTGCCAAATTAAAACCACACCCAGGTGTTGCTAACGGTCCTAATTATTGTTGCTAATGGTTAAAGTAGCAGGAAGATGATTAAAAAGTCTACAGTACCCGGTGTTCCTTTGAATTGCCTTTAGGATAGTGATTTGCATTTGTTTAGCATAGATTTCACTGTGTGAATAGCTATATTTTAATAGTGCTTTTGCAAAATATAATATGGGAAGGAAAAGAAGACTTACTTGCACTGTCACTGAGAACAGGGTGAACATAATGAAATCCCAGACTGGTTTGGATTGGAAGGGACTTTAAAGCTCATCCAGTTCCAACCCCCTGCCATGAGCAGGGCCGCCTTCCACTAGAGCAGGTTGTTCAAGGCCCATCCAACCTGACCTTGAAGTATTGATCAGCTGGCCTTGAATATAGATGCCATTCAACAGCTGTGGCAGTGTTGAAAAGGACTGCACAGGTGTAACAATAAATTAATGAAACTCCAAGAGAAATCCAAGCTCTTACTGTCCAGACTGAGCTCGAACTTTAAGACCACTCCTTTCTTTCCTTCCCCTCAGCCTCATGCTAACAGCTTATCTCTTAAGGCAATTTTATTCAGCAGATCTTGGTTTGATATTGAGTGAATACTGTCCTATACAAGAAAAGATTTGCAAAGGAAAGGAGAAATACTCTTCACCTTCTGCAATCATTCTTAGGATACAACCATGTCTTAGGACCCAATACGAACCAGCAAGTTTTATTTGGACATGACACTGAGATAGCTTAACAGAATAGAAAACAAACACCCCCTTCAAACCTAAACTAATAATCCAGAGGATTTATTTCCTTGGTAAGCACAAGAAAGTCAATGATTGGCATAGCTTGAAAAGAAAGAACCTGTTTCATACATTGCCATGCTAATCAGTAGAGGAGATAATAAAAAAGACAAAATAACTGTATGGGTAAGACAAGGTATGTACATTGAAATCTCAAATGGTTGTGGTCTCAAATAGACCGTTCTTATTTCACAATTACCTTGATTTGTTTGAAATTTATCTGTGAGACTACCTAAGCAGAGACCACACAGTGGAACATGCTTGTGCTGTCAAAATGAAGGGGGCACCTCCTTGGTCCCTGGAGCATCCAACATCTCTGACTTGCAGCGCCTGTCAGTGACTTTGCACATATTTCCTTACAGAAACAGTTTTTAAAGAAGAACAGATGGTATTTCCCCCTGAGAGGCATAAATAAATTTGGGCTTTTTTAGAGGTATTTTTGAGTCAGGGTGAGGAGGGTTCTTAGTCCTGTGCTACCAGGCATTTATGGTTGGGAAGCCTGAAACTCTAAAGAACAGTCTGTTCTATTTTATGAGGCTTCCTTTCAGAAAGCAGAAAGAAACAACCTTTAGAAATGTACCTTTAACATTAGATAACACTCAGTGAGAAGTGACCCCTGACACACTTGTGAGGTGGGCTGACTCCAACCTGATGAAGTATGCACTTATGCCAAGTGCAAGGTCCTACACCTGGGTCGGAGCAATCCCAGGCACAACTCCAGGTTGGGCAGAGAAGAGATTCAGAGCGACCCTATGCAGAAGGTCCTGGGGGTGTTGGTCGATGGAAAAATGAAGATGAGGAGGCTGCAGTGTGTTCTTGCAGCTCAAAAAGCCAACCGTATCCTGGGCTGCATCAAAAGGAGTGTGACCAGCCGGTCGAGGGAGGTGATCCTGCCCCTCTGCTCTGCTCTCCTGAGACCTCACTTGGAGAATTGTGTGCAGTTCTGGTGTCCTCAACATAAAAAGGACATGGAACTGTTGGAACAAATCCAGAGGAGGCCATGAGGATGATCAGGGGACTGGAGCACCTCCCGTATGAAGATAGGATGAGAAAGTTGGGGCTGTTCAGCCTGG
>JAOEHX010043333.1:11836-58085 GCA_025448015.1 Bolborhynchus lineola | reverse complement strand
CGGGGGAAGAGCCGTGCCCGGGGCGGGAGAAGGGGGTGTTGTGTGTGTGTGTGGTTGTTTGTTATTGTAATTACTATTTCTCGAGTTCGGCAGGAAGCTGAAGCGGCTTCATGCCTGCGGGCACTCGGGTGTGTTTATTTCTAACCGCCTTCCGAGCGCCTCTGTTGGTGTGGCGGCGGGAGCCTGGCCCGCAGTGCAATGGCACGGGAAGCACAGCAGCTCTGATATGCAGTTAAGCGGCCTCTCAAGTGCTCATCTCCTCGTCTTCCCCAAAAGGAGGTGATGTTACAGCAAGCCCTTGTCTTGGTGTGTGTTTTAGCAGCAGAGGACCTTGATTGATGGCGGAGAAACGGCGGTCGGGATGATAGGGAAAGCTGAGAGCTGCCCCCCGATTGGACATTCCTGCTAGGGTTGCTGCGTGACGCCTTGCTACAAGCTCGGCTTTCGTGGCACTGGGACTCCCTTCTTGCAGGTAGTAGAGAGCCATTTGTGGTGGTGGAAATCCCCCGGGGCATAGACACCGAGGGTGATCTTGCGACGTCAGACCTGCTCTCCCTCTTCTCTGTCCTTCAGGTAGCTCAGATGGCCACATCAGTCCTGTGGCTCATTTCCCTCCCCATCCTACTCTGTCTATATTCAGCCCCCTACAGAGATTCCATGAAGATGTGAAGTAAACCAATGCAGTGATGCTCATTTGTGGAACACCCTCCCCTTCAGCAGCAGCGAGCAACTTTGTGTCTGAGATCAGCAGTTCTGAGATAGATTCTCAAGTGAATGCCACGTAAAAGGAGAGAGAATAATTCAGATAGAATATTGTGCTTCTGAATCTGTTCCGGAAATGAAGTAGACTCTGCTTCAGCAGCAGCTGTCTAGGAGAGATCTTCAGAAATGAAACAGCATGGTTCTGGGATGCTGTGAAATGTGTGGAGTATATGGACTGGGGTTTCCACCAAACCTCTGGCTTGCATCTCTCATCTTGAGCTAAAGCACCCCTTCCTTTTAGACTGTAACTAAATTTTAACTAGACGTTCAGGACACAGGAAAACATTTCTGTGTGTTACCTGTTTCAGGACGGCAAGGTTAAAGAGAAGGATGATAATGTCTTTTTTAAATGATGTCAGTCATCATAATTCTGTTGGCCATCCAGGAAGAATTTTAATGGGCTTTTCCTCTGAACTTATGCTACAGTTTTTGCACTGCTTGTGGGAGACCACTTATAACGCTGCCACTGGCAAGCCAACTTCTTGTGAGGATGTAAAAGGCTGGAATTGAAACTCAGGTGAAGAGTGTGTTATAAAAAGCTGCTGAAGTTTGCATTGTGTCCAGAAGCTTTCTGTTTAAACCCGTTATTGGAGGCACACATATAACAGTGTGTATTTTTTTTCCTCTCTGTTCTTTTCCTCATACAATGTGATCACTTTTACAGGGGATAAAGCTGGCAAAGATGAGGAAAATTGGCTGTGCTCTCCTGGTACTCCAAGCTCTTCTGGCACCTTTGGATCTTGTTCATGGAGCGGAGAAAAGTTATCCTGTCCTGAACATTGCAGTGATTCTGGGAAGGACCAAGTCTATCACAGAGAGAGATATCAGAGCTCTCTGGACCAGAGAAATGTCAGCAGACCTGACTGTTGATATCAATGTGGTGACCCTTCTGGTGGACCAGACTGACCCTAAGAGCATCATAACTCACATTTGCGACCTGATGTCAGGCACCAAGATCCATGGAGTGGTTTTTGGAGATGATACTGATCAGGAGGCAGTAGCTCAGATTTTGGATTTTATTTCATCTCAGACTTCTATTCCAATTCTTGGAATTCATGGCGGGGCATCCATGATAATGGCAGATAAGGTAGGAAAAATTATTAAATGCTTTTGCTTGTCTAATATACTTCACTGTGTTGGTCTCTATCATGAATATTCACTTCAAGCAGTTCAAAAGGATGCTTCTAATTGTCTTTCTGTGCTTTAAGAAAGAAAAAATATACTGAGCAGTGTCCTCATTGATCATTCCTCAGATATTCTGAAATATTTTGGTGCTCATGCCTGAAAGTCAACTTTCTGTGCACTGTAAAAGCAGTCCTAATGAAATTTACTCTCCAGCGCCCTAAATGCTGGTCAGTTTAGCAATTTTACGAGCAAATATCATATGCAGCCATAAAAACAACCTTCAAATGGTAGGACCATAAAATGATTTTAGGGATAAGATGTGAAGTTATAAGCAGATATTCTGTGATACTTTTGAGAAATAGCAAGCAATAGACCAAATATGTTGGAGGACAACGGCAGTAATAGGGCAGTCATATTAAGATGGACTTTTATGACCCACTACAGTCTATAAGTTGTCTTGTAAACTTGAACCAGCTCTAGTATCCCTTATATTTATTAGACTTTTGCTGACCAGATGCTTCCCATTTCCTACTATAGCTCATGAAATTCCACAGTGGCATTGTCTGAACTGCGGGGATAACTACAAATGGTTTTGCTGGAAAACATCTCTTTATGCAATCTGTTCTGAGTCTCTGACAAAAGTGACTCATGTACCCAGCTCATGTTCCTTAATACTGTAGCGGTTTTTAACCCCCCTTGCTGACACTGCAGAATGGATTTTGTGAAGTGATCTCTCCCCTTTCAGAAATGGGTGCTTAGCACTGTGCAGGACTAAGCTGCCTGGCATGGGCTGCTGCTTGGCTTGAAAGTCCAAGAAGAACACCCATCGTGGCATGAGAGAGGAGAGCTGAAGAGGGAGTTCATGTGCAGGAAGCAATTTAATGGTTTTCCAGCACACAAAGCTTTTCAATGTTAATTGCAACTTATTGCCTGGTATTTCAGGGTTTCTTATTCATTAAATACTGCTATTCCTTATAAGTGGCTTCTGAATAGTACTTGAATAGTAAAGAGCTCTCTTGCTAAAAGAAAAGTGGTCCAGATATGCTGTTTTGTAACTTGAGGGGGAAAAGCAGGGAAGATGCAGTGATTAGTTACAGTTGAGAAATCTGCTTTGAACTTCTGAAGCTTTTTACCTCTGGGAAGGACTTTTTCCACTGGGGTAAGAGATCTGTCTCTCGGTATTTTGAATGGTCTTCCTTTAAAACTTGTGTTATACAAGGAGAGGACAAGTTCTGAATTACAGCCAAGATTCTTTAACAATAGCCTTGACATCTTGATTTATATAGAAAGATTATTACAGTCAGTGCTACTGTCTTAAATGTAATGCAAGTTAGAGGCTGTTATTTCATGTGCTTTCAAATTACTTTATGAATTTACCCATATTTATAAAGCTGGCTTTATATATATTTAGAAATTTTATTTCACTCAACTTTCTATGCCAGTATGAGAACATCTGAAGATCACAGCCAGTGTACAGTGATGAAACACTGGCAGAAATCCTTACAGAATTGACTTTACACTCGGCAGCAGATGCAGGATGTCACTGATACAGATCTATTTTTTACTTTTATGTAGGAGCCTCTAGAAAATGAGATAGATTGTACTTTTGTTGTCTCAGGAAGTTAATGCTAATTTTTGTTGTATGCTAATATTGTCATTATTATCCCAAAGTCTTTGATTTTAAGGGTAATCACAGTTTGCTAATAAAACATTTTTATGCTAAAACTTGGCTTCTAAGATTTCCACTTAGGATATCAAAATTGATCTGTGTGTTAAGACAATATAACAGAACTGTCTTCAGTAGCTTAAGTTGGCTGAAGGAATTATTTCGACTAAAATTGCCTTAATTTTTACCTTGGGTTTTGCAATATGCAGTGCCTTGCAGCTGGGTTCAGAACATTGCAGTAATGAGACTTGTACATGTCACTGAATTAACAATTCATTTAGGAGTGAATTCCTGGGAGTCAAAAGTGGAATTCACAGTGCTGTCATCAAGGCAAGGGAGGAACGCTGAGGCAGAAGGACTGCAAATGCACAGTATGTCTTCCAAGGCAGTGTCAGGATTTTAGCTGAAACACATGGGTATTGACTAGATTGTGAAGCTGATCTGTGTTTGAAATATTCTGTTTTGTCTCAATGTCATACATTGAGATGGCTGTATATTCAAAAAAATACCTGGCCCCAGTCCTGCTTGCAAATGTAGTTCTCTGGCACTCCAATAAGGCCATTTCATTTATGTCGTTATTGTGTGGCTCTAACAGGTGTTTTCCTTCTGTGTGGCATTATGCTGGTACTGTGTTTTAGATGACTCTTACTTCAAAGAGTGTGTGTAGTACTTGCTTATTTGTAGGCTACCAAGCATGGCTAACGTAAAGGTGGCACAACAGTTCTGCAACTTCTGTGCCAAGTGGTTGTTATATGATGCTCAGTTGTCCTAAACATGAACCAAACTAAAGGCACAGGAATGAGAAGTCATCTGTAACTCTCTATATGGCTGAAGACATCATTGGAATGACTCAGATTAGATAAATTTACGATATTCTCTATGGGTAATAACTACTGTGTAAATCTCACATGAAGAGCCATCTCTTTAAACAAGAAAAAGTTGTTCTAGGTTTCTAAATAGGAGCTATGCCCCATTTGGAGGATGCAGTGATTAATGCAGGACATGCAGCTTTTGAAGTAGTTCCTGTGAAAACAGCAATGAACAGTGTATAATTCAGACTGCCTCCCACAGCCCAGGTGGCTGCACTCTCCTTCAGTTTGGTTAAGGTTTCCCTGCACCACCTGAGGAGATAAATTGCTTGATACAGACTGTGAAAATTGATGGGCATGTGAAGCCAATCAGACTGGAATGTTTTCTGAACCTAGTTGATTTGCCTTCACCTGACATCTGCTGTCAAAACCTTACCAATAAACCAGTGTGTATGGTACCCACCTCATCCTAATCCCAGCTGTGCTGTAGAGATCCCCTTTGGACACAGCCACTGGCTCTGCCTCCAGCTATCTTATCACCTGCTGTTGGCAGGATCTTGCCTGCCAATGAACAGCTCCTTGGCTTTGGTTCCCAGTGCTGCCAGACTTAAAACATATTCAGATGTGGAATAGCCTACTGAAACAAGATGAGAACTGTGTCTGGGGCATCTGTGCCAACCTGCTGTGCATCAGCATCCTTAGAGGATGCTGAGAACAGACTAGCGGTTTATTCAGCTTGTATCTGTTGATGTTTGAGTGATTTCAGACCAAACATTACTTAGGAAGTGTTTCCTGACTTGAGCACTTGGTTTCAAACTTAGTGACGTTTGTTTCACCACATTCTATTGTAATAATGATAGTATTTGTGATACCTTTCTAAACCAGAACATCATGGTTTTGTTCTGTGACAATAAAAGAAGATTTGCCTCCTTCAGAAGTGGTGAAGAAGCCCAGGAATACTGAACCATACTGCTCTTGCATAGTGCAAAATGTAGTTTTTCTATTTTCTCATTAGAAATCTTTCTGAAAGACATAACTTGAAGCCTTTTATTGTCATGGAAGTATGGACAGTTATAATGCATAGCCAAGCAGCATTAAAAGTGAGGGTCATTTTCCAGAAGGGCTCTTACAAAGTGGTGCTTCTTGAAACAGCTCTGGAAATGTTATGTAAACCAAATCTTTGCTTTTCAAAAACTTAAGTACTATACAAGGTTAAAATATCTTTCTTCATTATTCTTTCTGCTGATAACATTGAAAATAAACAATTGTTCAGTATAAAATATCTTTGACATCTACAATTACCTTCAGCTTTCCTTTTTTAACCCCATCTTCCTCCAAAATAATAAAGATAGAATCACAGAGCAATTAAGGTTTGAAGGACTCACTGCAGGTTGTCTCACCCAACCCTAGCTCAATGATGAGCTAATATCAAAGTCAGATCAAATTGTCTAGTCAAGTTTTTGACATGTCTATGGCTGTAGAAACCACAGCCTCTTTGGGCAGTCTGTTCCAGCACTTTACCTTTCCTTACATCTCAATAGAACTTCCCTCTGTTTTAAAGGAGGGAATGGGTGCTTCTGCTGGCGCAGCATGGTTGGACTTCAGCACTGGGAGGGTGCACTGCTGGCTCAGGTTCAGCTCATCTACCAGCCCCCTGTGTCCTGTAGTGCTCCTGGGAGACCTATTAACAACTCATCAACCTGTCAATAAGTAGTGTGGGACACTGTACTTATAAGTTGAGGTGGATGTTTTTCAGGTGTTTTACTGAGGTACTTGCAGATGTCTGCAGTACCTGTCATTATCAGCTCGTTATAAACACAGCTGGAATTGCTCTGTTTAGTCCTTTTTCCTGAGATACAAAAACCATACTCGTGAAAAGCAGAGCTCTAAGACCAGCCTTGTGACTATGACCAGAGTACCCTCAAACTCCTGGCTATGGTACCTAGAATTTATACTCCTCTATCCATATGCGGCTTTGTATGCTGCTCTTAAGTTTTCTCTACACATCTTAGAACTTCATGTGGCACTGCCATTGCCATGTCCTCATAATGCAGTAATCCACACATAACATTTGCACTATGCACAAGAGGGCTTCTATTCTTCTGCTTTAAAAATTGTTGTAATGAATGAGGGTTGGGTTTGTTGGGTTTTTTTTTTTGCTGTTGTAGAATGTTTTCTGGAGATAATACTTAATGGAGTACACCCATCAATTGCATGTCTTCCACATGTATTCTGTAGGTATCCATCCAGTTCATCTAGCTGGCTTGTAAAAGCAGTCCTGTATATTTGCAGAAAATCTGACACACAAATTTTGTAACTTTTTGTTCCTACCCTTACTGATAACTGATATCAGCACATGTATGGCACTATACTCCTGCCCTCGATTGGTACTGCGAAAGAGAGGACAATTGAACTGTAGTTTAGTAAATGCTTTAGTGCACAAATACATGTATTCATGGAACTGGAGTTTCATGTCTTGATATAATAGCTTGCATTCCATTACACACAATACTTCCAGCTTATGCCACTTTTAAAGAAGTAGATGAATATATCTGGCTGTCCCTCTGGCTGTACTAATGGTGCTATGGGAAGCGTAACTTTCAGTTATCCTCATTTGTATTTTGAACTGCAATAAAAATGTAGCATTGACCTCCTACAAATCTGTGTTTACTTGACCATCCTTATCTGTAAAAGCCAATTTGTATGTTTTTTAAGAATACAGTTGTCTTGTGCATCCATAAAGATTTTTAGAACTAGGCTTGTAATCTGCGTTCATACCTTTGACCCATACGTGCCATAGTGACTGCTATCAAATGCCTACAAACATGCTTGAAATCAGTCTTGCTGAGGCAAATTAAGTGAGTGGGTGCAAGTTCTTGTGCTTTTCTTCCCCATGAGCCCATGCTCTGGGATCATGAGGTGCTGAGGATAGAGTGTGCTGATTTACATTAATGCCTGCACTGCTATCTCTGTGAGAAAGGTAAACTCCAGCAGAGAAAGTTGCTGTGAGCTGTGTCTCAGCACTCATAGAGCACTGTGTTAACTACATGAACCTTGCTCTCTTGCTCCCACTCTCTTTCTAAAGGATTTTATTAGCTATTTCAGAGGTGATTATATTATTCCTCATTCTCTTGTCCACACAGAAGTTTCCCTTTAAATTTAACAAAGTAAGGCATGAAGGATTTTCTGGAATTCTGTGAGAGCAGACTTGAACAGTGGCTCTTGTGGAGTTAAGGGTGAGATGTTTGGCTTCATTTTCTCAAGTGAAGGAAGATGGTTTTGAAGAGAGTGGGAATTTCTGTAGCTAATAACTAAATTGTAGGGAATGGAAACCTTCTCAAGTTGACTTGATTGTTGGTGTAGCTCAAGTGTGGGTAAGTTCTTATTTATTTTAGCTTGCTTGATTTGACAGAGATGCAGCTGAGCTCAGGGTGCAGGGCTCTTATTTAAGAGAGAGGGGTGTTTACTTTCACTTGGATCCAGTAATTTGCAGCAAGAGCAATATATTTTAATCTCATAGGTATTGTTTTATTTTTCTTCAAAGTGTCTGTTCTTACAGTTACTGAAAATATGCATCCAAGAATGTCTTTATTTTAAGGCAGTACTTTAAATCTGGTGGTAAGTCTGTGTTAGATCATGTAATCTCTCCAAACTATTGTCTGCCTATAGATAATTATAACACGGTAAACTCCTGAGCTGTAAAAGTAGGACAAAAGATCTTCAGCATAATTTTGTGCTTGAAGACATTCCTGGTGGCATTTTTGGAATTTTTTTCCCTCAAGAGCATTCTCAAATGTAAAACCCAAAATTACTTCCTTTAAGCTGCAAAATAATAATGTACTATTATAAAGCACCTAAGACATTTCTGGTAATCAGAATATATCCAGAGAACATACCTGAATGCAGTGAACAGAACAGAAGGGCCTTTGTACTATGTCAAACACGGTTTTTGCATTTCATCCATTAATATTTTTGTGAGGGTATTTAGCTTATTTGAATAGACTGTTTGATATTGTGTTTTATTTGCTACTTATTTGAACTAACAATATAATTTGAAGAATCTCTTTGTATTTGGGCTTCCTTGGAAGATATCTGGCACAGATCAGCCTACATCAGTGTTGGTACAAAGAGCCTTTTATAGATGAACAGAGAAAATTTCAGTCTACAAGTTTTGGTATTTGTTAGAAATCCATAGTCATCCAGGCTAGCTTTGCTTGTATTCTTTTCTTTCCCTCCTCCCCCTTCCTCTTCCTCCTCTGCCTCTCCTCTTCCTGGAGTTATGAAGTTGTACAGATTTTACTGAAGGAGCCTAGCCTGGATTGTCTTCACACCATCTGTCACCATATTGTTTGTTTAAATCCTTGAGATATTTTCCTCCGGGCTTCACAGAAATGAATAAAACTGTAGCAGCATCATTGGCTATTTATATTAGATTTAGACTTAATGTCCTCAGGAGAAAAACCCTGTGCTTGCAAATGAGGTGCATAAGCTAGAGGCACTGTTTTTGAAACTGGACATGGTTGAATTTTTAAGGCATTGTTCCAGTTCTACTTCATGTTCAGCCTTCAACCAAGGGCCCCTCTGACTTCTCAAGATGGAAACGTAGGAAAGGGTGTCAGGGCCCTCCTAACCCCATACCGCTTGGCTATTCTTGGGTCTCCCTCTTGTTTCTAGAAAAAGGCTTTGTGTTCCTGTATAAATGCAGAGCTGCTAGCAAGTGTTTCTTTTTTTGAGTATTTTCACTCAAAGAAGCTGTGCTAGAAGGCCCTGGGTGCTATATCTTCCTTTGTCCTGAGACTTGATATATTGGGTCAGGGAAAAGCTTAAACTTACAGGCTCTGTGTGAAACCAGAACTGGTTAGAAGGTAGGAATCTTTCAGAGTGATATTACAGTATGTAGAAGAAATGTAACATAAAAGCTGAACACCAATGGGAAAACCAGCTTGTTTCCTCATATGCAAATGTGATGTTCCAAGTTGCAGATGGTGGTTAGTTGGTGTCCAGCAGCTGTAAGCCTGTGGTAATGCCATTGATGTTGTCGCACCTTTTCCAGCAGCAGTTTCCCTTTTACTTGCCAGACACACAGACCTTAAGTGATCAAAAAGCCTCAGTGAATGGCAGGAGAAGGAAGTCTCAGGTGTACAAGTTCTCTCTTATTTAGGGAAGACTAAGATTCTTCTGGACTAAGGTCTGTGTTTTCTGAGACTCAGGCATGAGGGATACATTGCTGCATGCTGGGGTAGGCTGAGGACTACACAGGATTCCCTGATCAAACTTTGATTTAAACCTCTTGAAAAAGAAAGTTTCTAGCCCAAATTTGTTGCTAAGGTTTTGCTTGAATACAGACTCTAAGCTTCAAATGCAGATTAAAGAAATAATTCATAAATGTATATATCTGGACAGTAATTGTGTAATCCGTTCCTACTCTTATCTGCCCTCAACAGCCACAAAGACTGAACTGAAACTGGTCTAAGAAATACAGCAGCATATCTGAGGTCATAATCTGGTCCTAAACTTCTGAAGCATGGGCAACAGGGAAACATCTCCATCTGATTGTACATTTACAGAACAGAGAATGCTTAGCAAGATTAACCTGTATTTGGGCAGGGCAAATTCAAGCAAAAGTGAAATCTCCTTTGGCTGTAATATTCTAAGGAGCACATTGGAGGGCTTTGGATGAGATTGCATTAAAACACTGTAATATTCTGTATTCAGCTCCAAAATTACTTCAGTTTCTTTTGGAAATCATCTTTTGTTTCTCATGTAGGCATGACCAGGTCTGAGAAAACTAGGCCTGTGTTTCTGGTATACATGCAGGCTCTTCACCCTGCTTTATTCCAGATTCGCTGGCTGAAGGGGGAGAGGAAAGGTGAGAGAAAGAAAAATATTAAAAACAGGAAGAGAATAACCTTTTATTGATTACATTAATTAACATACCCTTCAGGAGGGATCCCACAAGTAATAGTGGTTAGGTGTGTTGAATTGGCTGATAATGGTGTAATTTCCCAGTAGGAGGATCATGTACACTCGTTTTTAAGTAGCTTGAATTAAGCAGATTTTTTATTTTTTGTTGAGATGGAGACATTTCAACTTTAAAGCTGTGTATCCCTTAATGTACATTTTAAGTAAGCTTTCCTGAGGAGGTGCTTCATTACCAGGTGACTCTTCAGTCAGTGGTTCAGGCTTTCAATCTCCATCATAGGTTTGGAAAAGTAATTTCCTTTTAGGCTTTTAATGAGGGCCAGCTGGGCTGTTTCCTTGTCACAAATTACCTGTTGCAGCATGACTGAGGACACAGATGCTGGTCTTGCTCCATGGCCTCTGCTTGGTGTGTAAAGCTATTTATAGCCTACCTTTTGTGCATCTCTGAGCAAGAGATTCCTATAAACATACTTCACTCAAGGGATTGTGGGATGCTGCTTATCTAGTCCTTTTCTTGACAGAGAGTTTTCTTTTTTTTTTTGTGTCCTAACTTTTGGTTCAAGATTTCTGCCTGTAATTTTGTTGATACAAAGTTTTGTCTATTTGTGCTGTCCAGTTTGCCTCTCCATGTGACTAGAATTAACAGTAGGGCTGCTTTGTTTTCACTACATTGATTTTGTGTCTAATGGAAACACACTGCATATGAAAAGAACAAGGATTTTATAGCCACCTTCCAGCTCAACACAATTTACAATACATTTAGGAATGACAGTTGCAATTGAATAAATAGAAAATAGAATTAAAATAGAATTAAGGTAATCTGTTCTAAGTGTGTGACATTCCTGTAATGAATTGCTTTTAGGAGTTACAGAAACATAATTATGAGGCAGATTCCATGTTATTTTTTGTGTGTGTGTGACTAATTAAGAGTTCTGGGTAAATTGTGCTGACAGAGATATCAGAGCCAGATGAAATATCTAATTGGGATAAGACTTGTGAATTCATCATAAGAAAACAGATGCAAAAAATCTGGAAAGTGCCTGCATTCTAGTCAAGCACCCAGGGCTCTGTCCAACCTGGCCTTGAACACTGCCAGAGATGGAGCATTGACTACTTCTTTCGCCAACCTGTTCCAGTGCCTTACCACCTTCACTGTAAAGGACTTCTTCCTTATATGTAACCTGAACTTCCCTTGTTTCACTTTAAACCTGTTCCCCCTTGTCCTGTCGCTACAGTCCCTGATGAACAGTCCCTCTGCGATGTCCTTATAGGACCCCTTTAGGTACTGGAGGGCTGCTATGCAGTTGTTCTGGGTTCAGTCTCCATCCAGCTCCTTTTCTCCAAGTTGGACAGGCCTTTTATCTGCAAAAGGGCTGAAATTGCCTGTTGTGGAATCTGGTTTCTAGTGAAATATGCTGTGGATAACTCCAGTGCTTAGCATGCAAAGTATTAAGTTCAGAACTGAACTATGTAACAGCAAGCTGTTACAGAAGTTGTAAAAAGGAACATTCACTTCCTTTGCTGGCTCTTGGACTATCTTCTTTCACCCATCCTTTCTGTATGCCAGTCTCATTACACTAAATGCTCTCTTCATCTGCATTCCTTCTTATCCTATTCTGCTTTATACTTGACTGTCAACCTATTGTTAGAGTTAGGGTGGGGGGTTATTTGCCTTAGTTAACTTCTAGCAGAAGCAGTTTTGTCTGGGAGAGAATATACCTCTCAGCTTAAAATTGTGTCCTTTAATGCCAGGAGTACTGGGACTCTGGCAGTGTACACAGAGCACAGGTGACAAGTGTGTTAAATAACTAGGCAAATAAAAATTCTTTGGGATCCCAAGAAAGTAAAAACTGTTATGACTTTAAGCCAAACCTATTATATTCAATAAGCAGAATATAGAGAAAGGATGAGAAACTAAACCAGGGTGATGATGGTGGAGAGCTGAGGTGGAGATAAATCAGCAATAGAATTGCTGATGAAAGTGTTGTATTTGTGAAGAAAGATGTAAAAGAAAACCCAAAGTATTCAAATCTCTTCAGGATTCCTGGCCTTTGGATTTTGGGCAATTCTTCTCATGTTCCAAGTGATTCCTTCTGCTTTCATTGACTGGATTTATGTACCCACATAGGGGGATATTTTCTTTTTCCTGGTGTAATGTAGGGTCTCTGGGCTATACTTACGTATCTGGAAGTGGATGCACTGGAGTCTGCAAATGTCATTTAAGATTTACCTACTGCTTTTTTTTTCCCTTTAGTATAATCTGTGGGACAGGATCAGTCTATACAACCCTCCCTTTATCTTGCTTTGAACTTGTCTGGCTACTCTGTCCAGTAGTGATTGCCTTCAGTGTAAACATCCATTTGTATAGAAGATGGAAAGATTTTTCAATAATTCTCTGTTTTGTAATAATATATGTACTTTTGTTTATGTGTGTACGTTCACTGTTCTGGTGCTTTGCAGGGGTGCCTACACACAACATGGGTTGTGAGAAGCTGGCATTTGAAAGTATGTTTGTGATTCACTTTTATAATTGATTTTCAATTCAGTCTGAATGTCAGATCTCCCATCAGGGGCTTCAGAATACTTGGGGACAGGGCAGACTAACAGTTAAAATATATGAAAATAAATTGCTTTCCACAGTGTTAGGTGGCTGATCCTGCAGCATCTCCTATATGTGAATGTGTTTCGCTGTTGCTATAAAATATTATTCTGCGACTCATGTTTACTGGCACTTAAATTGTAGTTTTGTGTGCAGAACAAAGTTCTGGATTGTGAATTGTAGAAAGGCTGATGTTGTCTAAATGACTGGGTGTATCGTGAAGTTGAGAATGAGCAGTGTCGTCAGAGAATAAGCATAGGAAGGTGTCAAACAAGGATAGTTTTGGTTCTTTGCAGGGTAAGCTCACTTATGGAAGGAAAAAATGCAAGTTTACATGATCCCCCTCCTAGGTTGGATAAAGTCAGCAAATGATCTCCATAGTTGATTCCAGATACCACTGTCTGAGCTGAATTAGAAAATCTGTTTTAATAGCAGCTTTTAACTGAGTCAAACATGCAGATGAAACCTTGAAGTGACCCGGTAAGACAAGAACATAATTACCAAAATGAAGTTTAAATAGAATATCAGGTTAAGTTAAGTAAAACTTGGCAGTGTGTCAACAAGATATTTCACCAGCAGTCCAGTAAGCCATTTGAAAGAGGGCACCCCAAGTACCATTACAGCCCTTCATGTACCTTATTTTCCTTCTTAACAAGCATTCTAGTGTTGTATTTAGAAAAAAACCCAAAACATTCACCCTCAGCTTCTTTTTAAATCATGCATTTACAATAAGCCTGGCTCCCTATTGAGCTGGTTTAATCATTTGTTTTTCCATCTGCAGAGAGCCAGTTCTCAAGGTTTGAAGTTACTTTAGAAGAGTCTTGCCTGAGCAAAACCTTCCAGCTCTGGAGCAACAAAGATTATAGAAACATGCTTATGCAGTAGGTTGAAACCTCTGGCTCTCTTGGCATGAATGCTACAGCTCAATATTTGCTTCTATTATTCTATTACTATAGACCTTAAATGTTTGTTACTGAAAGTTTTATTGCCACTTTGCTTTTGACTTCCGTGGTAGCTGGGCACAGACATGGCATTGGTAGGCTCAAGGAGAGCATTGGGTTTCTGCGTCTTGAAGTGATCTCAAACAGAACTTCATCAAGAAAACAACTAGAAATTTCAGGCTTGCCATAAATTGCCTGTAGACATGCCTGAAGACTTGAAGCAGCAAACACAGACTATTTGTTAGATTTTTGGATTGAATCCAGCCTGATTTGTGCAGGCTTTAATCAAATGATGAAGAAGGTTCAAGTGAAATGGCTCTTGGGAGTGTGGTATCTTCTTCATTTTTAAAATTTTCTATGTTTACATGTGTAATCTCTCAGTTTGCTAAAAATAAAAACATTCCCTGCCCAATACAGATAAATAGAGATGAGTTAAATATTTTATATCTAATGGATATGTCATGTTTTCGAGTACAGTAACAAATACAAAGTAGTAAAAATTGCCACTAGGGTGTTTGTGAGAATCTGCTTCATAAAACTGCCATATAAGTAATTGTCTTTTTGTCTATGGTCTTCCTAACTGGAGTCTGTGCTTTAGTCAGAGCATTCCAGTGTAGTGGTTGCCATTGTTGTTTTGGAGAAATGCTGATTTTATTTTTTGTTTTTCTTTTCTTAACAAAATTTCTATTTGAAAATCAGGGACTGGAATTTGTCCCAAATGAATTTCCCATGGAGAGAAGGGCTATGAGTTTAGTCTCCAAACAATGACTCTTCCTTATAATGTCTGTCAGTAGAAATGTACTGCTTTGATCTTCACAGAAGCTATTTCAGATCTTACTTTTGGCTTAATTGAATCCTCATAGAATCACCACATGCAAATCTAATTCTGGCATACTATTTCAATTGCACAGATTTCCTTTCTGACTAAGAGTTGGAAGGATTAACCCAGATTTTAGCAGTTCCCTCCATGACTGGGCGGTTAGGATTAAGGTCTCTGTTCTACTCATTCTGGCTTTTTAGTCCAGTTTTTGAATACTAGTTGTATCTGTTGACCAGGACTAGATTTTTTTTTGATAATAAAAGACAGTATGCTGAATTCACTGGAGTGCATTGTGTTTCAATTTAAAAAAAACACTTTGCCTGTTTACAGAACCATGATTTATAGTTTAACATATTTTAGATTAATTTTGCAATTTTCCATATTAATAGATTTATCAGCTTTGAGACATTATAAAAATAAGTCTTTTAGAAAAAAATTAAAGGCATAAACCAAGAATGGCATTCAATTTACTAGGACCACATTGTAACTTTGGACCACCTTGCTAAGAACTGGTTGCATGCAGCAAACATTTTTGGGCCTGCCAGCAGAAGCTGTTCCTGTATTTTTTCTCTTAGTTTGCTATTAGAAATAGAGACAATTTTACTCCACTATGCAGGAAATGGAGAACCTTCTGGAATATTGTCTGCAATGAAACTCCCACATTCTAGAAAGTCCTGGCTATGCTTGTAAGGGGTTTGTAATCTTGTAAAGTGACTGGGGAATGGAAAGTCTCATGTGCAGGAGATGAGGTGAGTCTGGTTTGTTTGTAGTAAAAATGAGCCTGGGAGCAGTATATGGCACCTGGATACAGGCTGAAGAAAAGCTGATTAAGCAGCATAAAGTGAATTGATAAGAGGACTGAAACTAAGGTGGGCATTTGGGTGGGAGATGGAAGTAGTAAACAGTATTTAGAAGGAAATTTAAGAAGTTCAGGAAAGGCAAGAAGCCAGCTAGTGTTGCCAAGGAAACTGGTCAATAAATGGAGAAATGCGGACTTGGAGCGTGAAGTTCTTTCTAAGCCTACAGTCTTCTTTACATTTATAAAAAACCTTGAGATAACTATGCAATACCATAATAAGATTGTCTCCAAATGTAGCCAGGCTTCTGTGAACACTGAACTGGTGAATATGACACAGGATGAGTGGAAGCCTAATGTACAGCTGACCAGAAGGTCAAAGACTGTCCTTCTGAGCCTTGGAAAGACTGACTGGCCTTCAGGTTCTGGTAGGAACATAGCCTTGTGAGTTCTGTGGTTTAATCTCCCTATAGTCTGTACATGATGCTGCCTGCATGTCAGGCCTGCTAAGCAGTGGTTTACATTACACACATTTGTGGGCAGTCTGGGTTGTAGTTGCAGCTGAACACTCGAACACTGTTTTTTTTTTAATGACTGTGCTGGACATTTGTTGCTATTCTGTGAATTAAACCAGAAGTGAGACGAACATGAAAAAATCTGATGTTTTGCTGGATGGCAGTGTGTACATCACTATGTGAAAATCAGATACCAATTGTGTTTTCTTCCAGTAACTGAGTGGCCTTCGCTTCTTTGGGAACTTGAGCCATTAGTACCCTGTTTGCATCAATATGTCCCATAGGATACTTTTAATTCTGCCAGACTATTCTTGCTTTTCATGTTCTTGCAGATTGTTAGGTTTAACAAGTTCCTCACACCTATCCAGTTGATTCTGCTTATTATCAGTAACTGTGACAATTTCTTTCAAATATTTTAATTATATGACCTCCAAATACCAGAAAGTTTAAAACCTCTTCATGCTCAAATAAGTGTTTTCAGTTGAGATCTGTGGTGGTATTTATTTCTCTGTAAATAATCAGGAATTCTAGACCAACCAACTGCCTTTGGCACTGAACTGATTTGCTGAATATGCTGACTCATTTGAGTTTCATTCATGGAGCAAAATCCGTTAGTTCTTTCTTGTGGTCTGGACAAAGGGTTTCTAATGAGTGCCATGACACACACGGTATGTGCAGTGGGCTAACCTGTGCATAGTGAATATGGAGAGGTAATGATAGTGTGATTATTCTAAGTCAAAGAAGTAGTAACTGCTGTTTGTTTTGAAAATTTTGAAAATTGAAAAGCTGTTAATTGTACTTATAGTACAATTTATTTATATCTTTTTTTAGTGAGGGAGAAAAGCTGATGGAATGGTGTATTTGAAGAGCTGTAGAAAAGCATGTCTGAGGAAAGAATTATGTAAAGAAATCTAGATCTTCCTGTGTTTTAGGCACTTAGTCATTTTGTTTCAGAGTGCTGGTCCTCTCTTTTTTCTGGCCACACTTTGTTGGTGTTGCTTCATTATTGAGACTATATCTTGAGCAAACTGTTTCCATCCAGGTGGAAAGTTGACTGTGAAAGGTAGGATAGGCTGCTCTAGGATGTGCTTCTTGCAGATGATGTTTGTGTAGCAGATCAGCTCCCACAGGCATGAAGGGGAGCACAGCCCAGGACCTGGAAGCCAGCATCTGCCCTGTGGCTCAGTTGCAGGAGGAATGCAGATGATGACACTTCCATATGTGGCTGACTTTAAGCTGTGGGAAAGAATTTCAAAGACACAATTAGAGAATGAGCTCTAGAGGTATTGATAAATAGCATTTTAAACTCTGAAAATCTCTCCTAGCTGTTTCCCCTGGGCTGCTGTGGTTTTCTCCTTAGTTGTCTTGAGGAACTGATGATTTTGGTTGTCTTCCCATAGAGCTTGCACAGTTGTCAGGGTTCCTCAGGCCTTGTTGAGCAATTGGAATTGAGTGTTCCTGTTACTGAGAATTTTATTTTATCATTGAATAGCTCTTTTAAATGCTGCAGAAGGTAATGCATTTCAGAAACTGTAACTTTTGTGTAGGTTCAAGCTGGGTAAGGATGAGAGAGGCTCTTCTCCCAAGGCGGGACATGTTATACGTATGCAGCAGGACATTAGCAAAGGAAGGCTAAAAACATTAGTTAGGGTGCGTTATTTGCCATTTTACATGGTGGCATTTAAAGAAGCAAAATGGTGTTCCTGCAGGAATGAGAATACTAAATAATGTAATGAAAATACTGAAATACTGTAATGAAATGGCTGATGTCTTTACAAATAATTTACTGTGGCTGGAAAGGAAGGTTAAAGTGATATGCTAATGAATGCTACATATGGTCAGCAGCACACAGTTAGTAAGGTTTACAGATAATTTTTTGCACCAAAAAAGGCTGAACAGCAAATTGGATAAAATTCTGGTTTGAAGTGACAAAGCCTATTCCTTCCCTGAAGCAATTCAGACTTCTTCCAGGCTTCATTAATACTGGAATTATCATAATCTCTTTAGCTTTTACAGCTGTTTCATTTTCTGGGACCTGCAAAGGCCAATTGCTTTATGGTGAAGTGCTTTTTAATGAAAATACATGACCATGTGGAAAGAAAAGGCCAGGGCAGGTGTAAAACAAGTGCTTCAGAAAGTTTAAGACACTTCCAGGTGTGCTTTGGGGAGGGAAGAAGAAAAAAGTCAGTGGCATTGTTAGTTTTAGTGGTGTTTTGTTGTTTGTGTGATGAGCCTAGTTTTCTTGGAGTGGGGGTCAGGTGAAAAGAAGAACACATCTCAGTTTGAAAAAGAAGACAGATGTCTACAGTTTGTACTCATGTCATTAAATAAGGCAATATGAAGTGCTGGAAAAAGTTAGTGTAGATTTGGGAATTCCTTGTCTAGGCACAAGGTCAGGGTTTCTCCTGGAAGTACATGGCTTAATCTCTGAGTTGGCAACCCCACTATCACTATCATTTCTGTTTTCACTGACTTACTGAACAGAGGAGAACACATACAAGGAGCCAAGAAACAACACTGTGTTATTGGCACAGCCCGGACTTCAGGAATCTACCTTCCTGTGCACTAGCAAAACCAATTCCAGGGTTTCATTTCCTCACTCTGCAGGGTAGTTTTCATCTTTTTGTTTGTGTTATAATAGATCTAACCCCCCCAAAAGCATCTGCTTCATGAACTTGAGCCCCTCATGTGGTTTGCCTCATAAATGTAGCCCTAATGGCATGGTGGCAATTATTTGTGTAATGTTATAATTTCCCCGATTCTTATGAACATGCAATAGGGAATGCTTCACCATTTTGGGTTTTCTTTTTTTTTACCTTGTTTCTTTTATCAATTGAGGTTTAGGCTTTTGATTAAGAGGACCACTATGTGCTTTCAGCTTTGTTCTTCCTATCAGTTGTGTCTTGATTCCCTTCTTCCTCCCTCATGCCACCACTGCCTCTGTGCTCTAGACATTTCTACTGCAGATACACAGACAGCTTTAGAAAGGTATTTTAGTTTAAGTTGTCTTTTACATTTCTTTGCTCCTTTGCTGCATCTGATCTACTCTGACCGGCACACAGAAACCCTCAGGGCCCCAGCCGAGCTGCCTATGGCCTGCCTCTGCTAAAAGTGAGAGCTGACCTCCTGCCTCAGTTTTGTTGGAAATGTCTTGGAATGGCAGTTGTGCTTCATGTGCTGTTTTGGACAGAAAACCTGTGGAATTGACCACATGCTTTTTCCAAAGTGAAGATCAAGATGCTGCAAAGAGAGCAAAACACTTAATATGAAGTGAGTCAGCAAAGGAACTGTCTAGTCCCTGTTGTTCAGTGGCACTTTGGGGAAAATAAAACAACCAAGCCACGCTTTTCCAGTTTCTGATTTTAGTCAAAGGAAAACATGCACTCAAAATCAGACCCCAGTTTCGAACTTGAGTGTTCCCAGACTAAACAATTAAGTTTATTAAGTACCAACATGCCTGAATAAACATGTAGGAATCATGTACTTTCTCACTCCAGCACTTATGGTTCTGACTTTTCCTGTTTTCTCTAGGGTAGTCCAGTGAACACAGTCTCTATTGACCCCACCAGATAGATGAAAATCTGAATTTTCCTCTGGCATTTAGAATACCTGCCACGTTGATTAAAATTCTGCTGGTCTGTTTCTCTTTGGGAACTGCCTTGGTGAAGTTTTGAGTGATGCTGCTGCAAAAAGAGCATCAGGTAAATAAGTTGGCTGTCCCAACTGACAACAGGTGTCCTAATAGGATACTGGGCCTGAATATTAATTTTGCATTGCCGAGTATTTCCAGTAGACACATAATCTGCTAACTGTTCAAGTAACCTGTTTCTCATATCTGAATAATCAGTATGGTAACAAGTACCTATGAAGTATCATAATGAAATATATATCATGTTTGGGCCTTTTATTGTGAACAATATAGCTTTTGATTCCTGGAAAAGATAAACACTGGTTTGGTTTGTTGTTTTATTTATTTCTCCTAAGTTTAACGTAGTATTTATGTGGTTGCTTGTGCATGAAGAGGAAACCAAGAAAAGGTATTTTTTACATACCTTACTGGAGCAGATCAAATGAGCTAGAGAGATATGCTGAAACATACTGAAATATACTAGTAGTGATACTGTAAACTATTAAGCATTCATCAGCGTGCTTTTGTATAAGGATATTACTGAAGTGAGGCTGCATTAATCCACTGTGGGTTAAATTGTGGATATGCATGTCATGTAGTAAAACAGAATAGTACCTGGAGTCTTAAATGATGCTTTTCCATTTCAAGTATTTAATTCTTTTATATATGGAAGAGTATCTCTGTGTCACTGGCCTAAAGACTTGAAGCTAATGCCAGCCCTGATCTTACATTATCATTACTTGCATAATACTAATAATTTACTGAACTATTTAGGGCAAGTTCACAATATCACATGTGACACAAGATGACATCAGTCAGAAAACTTTACTTGTTAGTATCGGACAGACTCCAACACATCACCACAACAATCAGGTTTGCATTATATCATCACATCTCTTTCTGTTCTTTATGTTTTGAGAAGGGTAAGTTAAGCACATGAGAACCGGCGGGCAAAACACAGCATGAGGAAAGATCACTGTGCTTTGAAGTCTGAAAAAAGCAAACAGCCTTGAAAGACAAACTGAAGCTGTGCAACAGTGGATGTGTGCAAAATTACAAAGCAAGCAGAGCTGTTGGTGTGGTGGCCATGTATCTCAAGGAGAGACAGTTTGTGTTCCATGTGTGATTAATACCAGAGTATGTGTGCAGAAGATGATAGATAGATAGATAGATAGATAGATAGATAGATAGACAGACAGACAAAACTGAGGACTTCTGCAATGTGAAAATGTCTTGCCAATAGTATGCTATGCAATGAAATTAGTCCAGAAATAGATATCTTGTGGCCTGTTTTTATTCTCTGTGCTATACTTTTGCCTTGAATTTGCTAGTCATTATCAATGATAAATACTATTAGTTCACCCTATCAAATCAAAGTTAAAATGGTAGCATTGGTGAGACTAAGGGGGAATACTCTTTTGGGGTGAAAAAATGGGTTGGGCAGTATTGTAGAGTCAGTAAAAGCACTGACTTTGTCATATGCATGTATGCATATGCATGTATTTCTGCTTATCACTTGAATAGGTTTTATAATTAGTAAGAGAATTGTGTTTTATATAGTAAGAACTAGTTCATGATATGGAATCCATTATTCAGTGTAGCTTCCACAGTATATGCAAATGCATTATAACATAAGCGTTACTTCCCATTTTAAAGGGATTTTTGTCTATGTCGTATTGAAAGATGGAAATGGGAGGTACCTCTGTAAGAGAGCAATCAACAACTACTTACCAAAGAAGTTCCTAAACAGGGATCTCAACTGAGTACCCTTGAAGTGGTAGCTACAGTTAAATGTTCCTCTTTTGCAATACGGAATCATTTATTTTCTTAAGAGGAACAGTGCTCTGTTTAAAGATAACTGATAGCTTGCCTCCTTCAAATTGTGAGTAATGTCAAGATCCCCAGCTTGGTGTTCACTACATGGCTATTTTTAGGGAAGCGCAAATAAAAGCTATAATTTGCCCTAGCACATCAGGGGTGTAATGGAGGTGTCTGACAGCATTTCAGTAAAACAATTAGCTTAGTGAAAAGGATTCCCTCTTGGCATGACTGTCAGTCAAAGTATAAATAGAGGGTGAGAACCTACTACCTAGCCTTGGTAGCTCCTGGACAGCAAGTTCCAGTCCCTTGCCAACTAGCACAGGTGACACGTAACTGTTATCCCAACACTTTCGGATTTATAGCTCATGTATTGACAAGCAAAACTGAACATGCTGGAAAATTACACAACCTGTGCAGTCTCTGAGATGGGGAAGAACCTTGGATATTTCATTGTTCACTATTTGTAAGAAAGTATGTATCAAGGGGAGACAGCTGAGATGTGCCTAAATGTTGAGAAAGACCTCCAGAATGATTTATTAAAAATAAGTTTTAGGGAGAGATCTGGAACAGGAAACTCACTGTGGCTTTGCATGTGCACTATAGCAGGATGATTGAAAAAATGTAGAAGCACTTGATATTTGTCATTTGTACATCTGTAGCTCATTGTAGGGAGCATAGAATCATAGATTGGTTTGGGTTGGAAGGGACCTTAAAGCTTATCCAGTTCCAACCCCCTGCCATGGGCAGGGACGCCTTCCACTAGACCAGGTTGCCCCAAGCCCTGTCCAACCCGGCCTTGAACACTGCCAGGGATGGGGCAACCACAGCTTCTCTGGGCACCCTGTGCCAGAGCCTCAGCACCCTCACAGGGAACAACTTCTAAAATCTAATCCTAATCTATTAAAATGACACAAACAGGTACTTGAATTGTTTTTTGAGTAGATGTGACTAGGAACAAGTTAACAACTGGCCAGTGGTTATTTTGTTTCAAAGGTTTTATTACAGGCTGTTCTGTAAACACAGTGAAGTTTGCTTTCTTTAACTTTCACTTGTGTCATTTCAAATCGGGGGCACATCAAGAGTGTACAGTACAGTGACATAAAGGATGACAGTTCCCCCAGGGATGGCCACTTTCTAACTGAGCCCACAGGCAGGGCTGGTCTGCTTGGAACTGGCCTTGGAGGCACAGCTGTGTAAAGCTGCTGCTTTCTGCTTGGGCAGGGTATATTGAAGTCTGGTACCTTCCATTGCTTAATTATTTAAAATATATGACCAAAAAAAACTGAGGATTATTGCATTCCTAATTTAACTTGTAAAATATAATATGTGAAGCCATCCTCTTTGTGTGTGGGAGAGAGCTTTTCAGACAGGGTGCATAGAATAGGGCATGAAAATGTGGGATGACTTCTTTTCATGTTAGAGTGACTTTCCTTAAAATACTTCTTTTGCATTTCTTGCTGCAGCATTAGAAGTTTCCACATCCCTTGCAGTATGGAGAGCCTCAGGGCTCTGCACGTCACTAGGTTTCTCTGACAAGGTGCTTCAAAGTGATAAAAGTTCAGGTATTATTTCCTTGCTGTTAGTTTCCACCTTTATCTATGTCTCCAGTATTCTTGTTTGCTGTCAGTGCTGGTTGTGCCCTACCTCCTAGGCTGCAGCTGAAGAGGTCATTTGGGCAAGGGTTTCCATATTATCTCCTCACAGTCTCCTGCAATTGACTCTTGCAACACTGTGTTGATTTACCCTCTTGCTCCTTCCTCCCAGGAGTCTGCAGTGACACTTCTTTCAGGTGTAGCTCTTCCGTAGCACCATCTGCATGTCTCTCAAATTCAAGCTGATCTTCATGACTATGTAAATAATTGGTCAAAGCTGCAGGGTCTCAAATGTAGAATGTGGCAAGCTGTTTCATTCTGGCAGTTACCCATGGAGGGTACAATGTTTAGCCGGTGGCCAGAAACTCTTGCATCCCTTAGCTCACTGTTGGAGATTGGAGGTGGCTCTAAGCATACTGTATTCATGCATTTTACATAATGATGAGGAGAGGGAAGTCACAAGCATCAGGGAAGTAAAACTTTGGTGTAGCTTTTCCTGGCTCCTATTTCTTTGGAATTTCAACTTTTTTATTCTAGAAACCTGTTTTGATGCAACTTGTCTGTAGTACTTGGGACAATCTCTCCAGGATTTCTGTTTTTCTGTTAAGAAATGTAAATTAATTTTGCTTTTCTCATATGCAGGTACCCTGAAGATCAACCAGGCTTATTCTGTGGCAGGTGTTGTGTTTCACTTTTAATGTGAATGAAGAGCTCAGATACATTTTTTTTCCTAGCGCATTGTGTGGTCAGGAGCTCACTTTCTCTACAATTATGTTTCCAAAGTCTGGGTAAGTGCTGCTATAAAGTAGGCACTTCATCGTGTGCAGTCAAAGCTGGCTGAACAGAAGGAGGGTTTTCATAAAGTATGCAAGTTCCTTTACAGACATGTTTGGGGTTTGGGGCAGTGTACTGATATGTACTAAGTTTTGCATTCAGGGGGAGATAGCAGATTTATGCAGGAAGGTAACTAATGTTTTAGCTCAGAGGAAGTACTTTTGATATAATGAGCGCCTTTCTTCTGACACATTTAATGTACATCCTGCACACTTAAACAATTGAAATGGAAATTGAGGCTGCATAAAACATTATGGATCAATTTTAGGTTTCTTTTAAAGTTGACAATAGATTTGACTTTATACTTAATGTCATAATGTCATGCCTTGCCTCATATGAACTATTTTGGTATGAATAAATCCCATTTATCTGATTTTTATTTTTTCTCCAACTTTGGTTTCCTTTATGCCATAATTATTCATGTTCATGCACCAGTGAGGAAGTAACAAGTGAAACTGGAGGCTGCAGCAGTCATACGGGAGACGACTTAAGCTGTGGCATAAGTGTTAATGGTTGGGTGTATTTGTGAGGATGGTCAGCAGTGATTGGAAGCTACAAAGTAGAAATGAGAACTGTACTTCCTAATGATCCCTCTGAGATGAGCAGTTTTGATTAACTGATCTTCTGAATATTCAGGAAAATATTACTATATCATTTTACATCTGCTTGATGTATTTAAGAATGTCTTTGTCAGTATGATGCTAGCCATAAAAGCCCTTACCAAAATTGAGATCTGAGATTTGGGTTCAATATTTTTTGCAAAGATGACAAATTTTTCATGCAGAAGAGTTCCCTTTGTGCTGCCTGTTTTGAATCCTTCTGTACACTGAAGGTGAATAAAGGGAATTCCCTGGTTTATTACAGTGAGGACCTATCTTGCACATCTTGCAGTTAATTCTTTCACAGATTGATTGAGAGCTTGCAGATGTCTGAACATGATGTCACTGGAGTGCTACATCCGTGGTTTCTGCTTCCTGAAGATGATGACTTAGCAGTATTTGTTTCTCTGCTGTAGCTTCATTTGTTGCCTGCATGAGGCTTTCAGCTGCAAACTTCAGGGACTGTCAGAACTGCTGTCTCATGGAAAAATTTAAGTACTAGCCAGTAGGAACATCTGAACCAGTCTGTCTATATGAAGCTGTAGCTGCTCTATGCAGTTAGCCACTATGTTCTGTGCGTTTATCTGGTATGTGAGTTTCATGTTCATGTGTATAAATGACACCAGAATGGTTGTCTCCAGGTGTGGGACCTGAACTGGTCCTGAGCACACACACCAGGCTTCAGTGCTCATTGGATTAATTTCACCGAGTCTTAATGCTAACAGCCTAAGAGTGTGTGTAGGGATAGGAGCTCTATTCCTGACAGCAGAGTTAGAAAGGAGACTGGTTGATGAGTGTCTATACCAACTGCATGCACCAATGCTTGAGGGTCTCCTGGTTGATTCTAAAATTGTATGACTCATAACTTCATTGAATCCATACCCGCAGGATTAGGAATTCTCTCGTGTGGGAGTGTGCAGAATAGTCTTGGGAGGTATTGCACAAATTTTTAATTTCTGTCTGTTATGAGGAATGCAATCAGAGAAAAAGGAGTTGAAATCGTGATAGCAGTTATGACTGCTGGTTTTCTTTGTAGCTTATGGCCAGCAAAGTGCCCCTCTTTTATATAGGGCAAGCTATGGGTTGTGAAATGACAATGCACACCCTTTGTAGCATTGGTTGTTCCAGGTCAGCATTGATGTGCATTGGTTTTCAACATCTCTCTTCAGTCTGTCACATCATTAATGTTTGGGTTTATTTTTAGTTTTTCTAGTTGAGTAAACCTGGACTCTGTGTAGGTGCTATAGACTTGAAATGCCCAGGAGACAGAATTTCAGCAGTTGCAATCTTGTGCCTTGCTAAGGATGTAAATCTTCCTTGGCAGAATGTCGTGACTGTATCAGTTGTTTTAGCTTACAATTTGTTGCTGATGAATACCCTTTTGTCCTAAGATGAGGAACACAGTTCCAGTAGACAGCATGCTGTTTGGTGCAGAGTGCATGTGGACGTCCCACTGACAGTTACTGAATAATGATGTTAACGAATGATGCCTGGAGGTACAGGGAAGTTGTTGAGAGGGGTTCATTAACTGAGTATGCATCTTTACTTGCTGGGATGCTTGCCAATTGAGGTCATGGATCTAACAAGAAGAAAAGGTCAGCTGTGTCCACCCCAGTGTAAATCACCAGTACCATGAATCCAAACTGGATTCTCTTTCTGTGAGACTACTAAACCTGGCATGTACATGATTCTCCAGTATTATTTCAGTGTTGCCTACCACATGCTTGGCTGCACAGTCTCTTAGAAGTTCCAAGGGGCATAACATTTTACAGTGTGAAGGTGGAAGACATGACAACCTGAAGAGAGCTACAGGAATTTTGGGTTTATTCTGTAAGCTGGTTTGGTGTGGACTGGCAGCCTGCCTAGAGACAATCCCACATCTTTGGTTTTCCTGTGCCCTGGGTAGCAGTGAGCACAGGTAGGGAATGCCCTGTGTGAGCAGCAGTTTACCTCCAATGGATGCTGGCACCAGGATAGGGAGAAGAAAGGCTCATTGAAAGACTTTTGGGAAGGTTGCAGGGGACTAAACAATGAAGAGGATGAAGGAGAAGTGTTGCTGATAGTTGGGACAGACTTTTTTGGGCTGGGGGAGGGACGGAGGACATTTGTGCTGCTGTATATGATGAGAGAAGAGCTGTTTGAGATGGGCCGCATGGTGGAGATGTACATACATATAAGAGGAGGGGAGTGAGATGGGTAAGGAGAAAAGGAATTAAACTGTTTAGAAATAAACTTCCTGGACAACTGAACAGATTCTTTGCTTCTGTCATGCTTTTTCTTTCTTCATTCAAAACCATTGCGGCTTGTACCTGGAGTCTTTTTTACCTCACAGCTCCATCAGCAGCTCTTCTGAGTGCCCCTTTTCCCATGAGAGGAGGGAGAGCAGCTTGCTGCTGCAGGAGGAGAGCATCTGTGAATATCTTCCAGTCATGTTCCATTCTGAAAAATCAATACAGCTGGGAGATTTCAATCTGAGGCAGTATGCTTGTTTTCATCTACTGCTCATGAGAAACCAAAAATTTATGTGCATATTTCCCACAGAAGCTCCCATCTGTTACCTTAGAATGAGTTTTTGCATGTATAAATAACTGTAATTTGCAGTTGAGAGAACATAAACAATTACCTATAGGGTCTGTAGGTATCTCAAGAGTTGCCTTCTGAATTAATGTGATGAAAGGAAGACTGTCCAAGAATTGGTATTAGAGTAACTCTTATGATCAAGGACCAACTTAGATGGAGCATTTCCCTTTAGAGATATGTTTTAATTTTCCACGTACAAATTTGATTTTAACTCAGCTGAAAAAAAAAAATAATTGAAAAGCGAAACTTTTAAAAATTATTTTGTATACTATATATAACTGCCTGAAGTTTCCAGAAGATGTAAAATTGTAGCTTTATAGTCAGCTGTATTAAAAAATAGGTTACACTTTGTTTCAAATGTAAATTATTACTGGTGTTTCCCAAGTACCTCATTGAAAGCAATGATGCTGTCATTTCTGCACCAGAAAGCTAACAGAGCAAGTCTGAATCAATTCAAATGAGCTGTTTATGAAAAGGAATGCTGAGGAGGTTTTATTTTGCATCTTAAATTAAGAATGATACTTTTAAGAACATCTTAGTAACTGTTGCTTTTGCTGAGAGATTGACACAAAGACAACCTCATCTTCCTTGTCTAGGACCCTAGTTCTTAACCTTTCTATCTGGGCACACAAATACATAGACAGCTATTCCATTGCTACAGTTGTGCTTTTCATGCATAATTTAGATTACAGGTGAAGGGGCTCTATGCCTTTGAAGGGCTGACTATGGAGTTTCTCAGGAAACTCAATTTTATGACTCCAAATCAGTATTCCATGTTGTGCATGAGAAGTCACATCTCTTCACTTATTCCTCTTCTTACAAAGCTTGCCAGAAGTTCCCTAAAAGATTCTCACAGTATTTCATGAATATCAATGACTTATGAACCAGTAAGCAGAGGCCTGTGATACTCACCTGGCATAAAAGAAAGTAGGAACTAACTCGTTTTTCAGAAATGGTCATCAACTTCAGGCTGGGGTGGTAGGACTTGTAGAGATCTCTCTGACACTGTTCTGCTTTGTGTAAGTAAATGTTCGTTGACTAGAAAGTTGGAGCTTTCATGGACAGAAAAAGCCTTGAGTGGGAAATGGAAAGCTTTGATAGGATCACGTAGGAACTGAATCCTGCTAGGACAGAGAAAGCATGACTAGTTCCAGGGATTCCACCTGAATTGAAGAAACAGTAAGAGAAAGGCCTTGATGAATCACCTTTCCTGGTGATTTGTTTCACTGTGCTGTTTCCATAATCAGATACATTTTTCCTGTCATTGAATTGTTATGCAGTAATAGTCCTCAAAGCCTCTTCTGTTCTGTTTGGGTGGCTAAAAAAAAACCTTGTCTGTGAACACCCCTCACCCCCTGGCTTTCTCTATGCAACTGTTAGCAAAAGTAAGTAGTATTTTCTCAAGTAATGTTATGGTAAACATGACACCCTGTTCTGCTTACTGCTCTCACTTTAGCAGCGCTTGGCAAACCTGTGACTGTATCAGCTACAATCAATTAATATCTGAAATGCTATACTGCAAACACTTGCATCCATCTGAACTAGAAACTAGTCCATTTTGAATGTTTAATGGGATTGGGAAATAATGGCTCATTTTGAACAAGAGAACAAGTAAAATTAATGTGCAGTGAATGTGTCAAAAACGCATGTCATGGGTTCAGCAGCAGCAGTCATTTTTCTCCTTCTCGGTAGCTGGTGCAGTGCTGTGTTTTCAACTTTCGGCCTGCGAACACCACTAATAACACCGATGTTTATAGTTATGGCTTAGAATGTTTGGTTTGACCAAGGACTTTCTGAGCCTCATTCTCTGCCAGGGAGGAGAGGAAGCCGAGAGGAAGCAGAAACAGGACACCTGACCCAAACTGACCAAAGAGGTATTCCATACCACAGCATGTCATGCCCAGGATGTAAAAACTGTAGACAGGAACCAGGAAGAATTCAGTTCATGGCTTTGTTGTCGGGTGGTGAGCAGTTGTATCCTCTGCCCTTGTATTTCCCTTGTCATTATTATTATTGGTGGTAGCAGCAGTGGTTTGTGCTATACCTTAGTCACTGAACTGTTCCTATCTCAACCCATGGGATTTACGTTATTTCGATTCTTCTCCCCATTCCTCCCCCCTCAGAGTGGGGGGGAAGAAAGAGGGGGGAGTGAGTGAGCAAACTGCATGATTTACAGCTTAAACCACAACAAAGCATTAATAGTGAAAGAGTGTGTGTGTGTTGGGAAGCAATTAAACCTCAGCTGATGAGGGAAGTTCATTGTGCTGTGAGACGACCTGCCAAATATGTTTTTTCAAACAAAAATCTACATTGTAGAGAAACACTTCGTGTCACAGCCATAAGCTTGAGTGATATTTTAAACGGGTGTTTAAGGTAAAACTCATTAGTTTGTGCAAGTTATTCCTGAGTTTTATAAAGATGGTTGGCTTTGCAGCTTTGGGAGCTAACAGAGAAGCAACACAGCCAGGTGGAAAAGGTCCCTTTCCAATAATATCACTG
Source organism: Bolborhynchus lineola (assembly GCA_025448015.1). NCBI lineage: Eukaryota > Metazoa > Chordata > Aves > Psittaciformes > Psittacidae > Bolborhynchus > Bolborhynchus lineola. The sequence continues at coordinate 28,577 of JAOEHX010043333.1, read as the reverse complement.
AACATGTGGAGTCCTGTTGTATAATGAGTGATCTAGATTGAAGCTGCTGACATTCAAATAAATGCACTCAGTGAGAAAATTCCAACAGTTCTCTTAGTGGTTCTTCTCACACTTCTTTAATGTATTTTACACCTTCTTGAACAGATGAGTTTGAGCTTTCTCATTTTCTCCTTTACTCTATAAAGGAAGTGTGAAGCAGCCTTCTGTAGAGGAATAGGCCAGAGTCACCAGAGGTTTTGATGTATTCTCAGAGTATTCTAAATTTTCATGACTCTACAACAAAAACTCACATCTGATGTCTGTTTTAATAAATACAAGCTTTGCATTTGAATTTTAAATAATGGTTCCTTGTAGAGGAAACACACAAGCGACTTCATAGATATAGAAAAATGTGATTGAAGCATCAAAATTGCTACCTGGTTCTGCCCACTTTCTTAATGTAGATAGAGAAAAAGCTGTATGAAGACACTAGCCTTAAGGCTGTTACAGTAGATATTGAACCCCTGTCTCTTCTGATTATTTGCTCCTCACTTGCCTCATGTTATTCTAAGGAAACCGACTATATCCAGAGAAACAGAATTGTCCAGCATTTTCATGTTTGCAATACCAGCCATATTTCTGTTAAAACCCAGATGAAGAAAGGCTCTCCTCAGGCTTCTCTAAAGCCTTTCTTTTCCTTCTATCTTGCAATGCTTGCTTTTAATCTCTTCTAGTCTTTATCTCCTAGACTGGATTTGTCCTCAGCATTTTAGATATCTGCACAATGAAGCAAAAAGATCTTGAAATCAAATAAGCCTTTAGTACTATGAAATGAGGATCAAATTAATACACAGTGTTTGCAGTTCCTTTTATTACTTTGCTTGTGCTGAAGTTAAGAATTTATGTTCCCCAAACAGGTATTGTCGAGTGGTAGATATGAGGTGGACCCAGGTTGTGCTTGGTGCAGTTTCCATGTAGGAGATGTAGCAATTAAAACTAGATGTAGCAATTAAAACTAGAATGGTGGTGTAAATACCCTTTTCTCCTGACCCACTTTTCTGTGTTTTCCATAGAAAACATGTACATCATTTCTACTTGTATTATGAGTTCAGCTTTTAATTCTATAACTGTTTTTAAATGCAAACCATTTCCCTTCAAATTTGAATCCTTAAATGATGTTTTTCCAATTCAAATATCATGGTAAAACAGATTCCCCCAGAGGGCTTGATACAATGTGAAAATTTTCAACTAATGGATGCGTGTGCATTGTAAATGTTCCTACCAGATGGTCCTGATCAAATTTCCAGTGTTGTGTAATCACTTTAGAAGGGGCTGAATGAATTTGGTCCATTTTAAAACTTCTGTTTTAAATGTTAAAGGATTTTTCCTGCCATGTCTGATGTTGGTTTTGCCACAGCACTGATTTAGGTCACAAAAGCCTGAGTTAAAAGAAAAGCTGATGTTGTATCTGCTACCAGTTGGAGGACAGACAGCTTTCGGTTGTTGAAGAACTAGTTTAGCTATTGATTTTGGCATATCAATAAAATAAGACTTTTTGACTATAGAGCAATTCACATGAGTATAAGGAATGATTTTGACTGATTATTATAAGACAGCTTTGTAAGCTTCTTGTGTTAGTGCTTCCCTTACACTGCTGTTAGGACACATATTGAATGTCCAAGTTGTGGCCTTGCATAACAGCAGTTACTGGAATACAGTATTTAGCTACTTGTAGTGCATCTATTTCCTGGCATGTCAGAAATCACTGTGGGAACTGAGTGATGCTAGTGATGGCTTAGAATGCTATCTTAATAAAACATATACTCCTTTGAACGTGCTTAACATATTTAGAAAAATTCTTGTGTTTCTTAACATTCTGTTAAATGTAAAGAAAACCAATAAAGCTGTCTGGGAAAAGATACTTGCAAAAGTGGGCTGGTTGAGTCATTTTGTACAAGATGGTTTCATTGCTTGAAATGAATATAATTTGTAAAATACGGATTTTTAGAGATAGGAATTATCAGGCTTTGCTCAAACGTGACTTTGGACAGAATTCTGTATGTGACTGACACTCTATTTGCAAGTATATTTCTAAATGATTTCAGCTTAAGGGCAGTTTACTTTGGAGGAGAAAAAAGGCAAACCTGAAAGGCTTAAGGTGCAAACACATCGCCTTAATTTTCTCTGTAATTCTGTCTGCTGTTTTCTGGTGGAGTAAAATAGAGTAATATCTTACTTTGTCACCTGTTTCTGTCCAGCTTATAACTCAGTTTTGGTTTTGAGATGAACTTCCCTCGACTTAGTGAAATACTGTCTTTGTATGAAAGCTCTGTCTTTTACTTGTGTTTCAGCTTATTGTGTGAAGTTTTTTAATGTTCAGCCTTGTGTTTAGGATGCCTTTCTGTCACTGAACTTGTAAGCCATTTTTTATTTGCTTTTCTGTAAATTCTAGTCTGAGGCTGATTTAGAACTGAGATTATCTGCTTAAAATTCAAGTAGAAACTTCTAATATTTAAATATTAGAGAGCGTCCATCTGGTTTGAAATCTAAATATAATAACCCAACATGGTGCCAGACTAGCTGTCCTGTAATTCTGCCTGTTGCTCAATATTCAGAGAAGTTGAGAGCATCATTTTAGTTTTCCTCCTCACATGAGAAAGGGACGTTTTGGTTGGTCTGGAAAACCTTTGCACTGTGACTTTGCAGTCGTGAGAGACTATGAGCTTGCTCCAAGTGGGCTGTGACCTACATTGAAAGAACTCTTTGCAAAGTTAGCTCTTACTAGTTTTTATCAGGGAATTTCCTCTTCTGTTCAAAAACTCCACTTTACTTCCATGTCAAGATCTTCGTAACAAGATTCCTCTCAAATTGTGCAGATACTACATTAAAGATTGCTTGGTGCACACAGTATTCCCTTAACAAGGATGATGCGTAATAGCCTCTTTATTTTCATGGTTAGACACCTTTATTTTTGAACTTAAATTTATCCAGGGTTACTTCATATACACTGTGACTGAATAAGCAGCTTGCTTAAATTTCGGCAGCTCTTTCACCCTCTTAATGCTCTTGTTTCATCCCATTCACGCAGTAGACGAGCATCTCCATCAGTCGTCACTTTGCTAGGCTAAACCAGTCTCTGTGTATGATGGGTTCTTGATTTACCTTGTTATTCCCATGGCATTTCTTCATACTTGTACAGTTTCAGGTATCTTTCCTGAATGTGGGTTGTAACAAGAATTGTAGACAATAGTACCAGGTGATGTTCACCCATGCTTTGTCAGCCATCATTAGGATTTCTGTAGCTGTGCTGCGGACACTGACCAATGCATCCTGACATAAGCTCTTTCTCAGGAACAGGTATCATGGTTTAAGCCCAGCTGGTAACAGTACCACACAGCTGTTCTCTCACTACCTGCCCTTCTTCCTCCCCAGCTCCCAGAGGGATGGGGAGGAGAATTGAAAGAATGTAACTCCCACAGGTTGATCTAAGAACAGTCCAGTAACTAAGGTATAACATAAACCATTGCTGCTGCCACCAATAATAAGAAGGGAAATAACAAGGGAAGAGAATACAACCGCTCACCACCCACCAAACTGATATCCAGCCTGACCGAGCAGTGATCTGATCCTTCCGGGTAACTGCCCCCCATTTATATAGTGGGCATAACGTGCTGTGGTATGGAATACCTCTTTGGTCAGTTTGGGTCAGGTGTCCTGTTTCTGCTTCCTCCCTTCTTCCCCTCCCCCCTGGCAAAGCATGAGGCTCAGAAAGTCCTTGGTCAGACTAAACATGACTGAGCAGTAACTAAAAACATCAGTGTTATCAGTGCTGTTCCCAGGCTAAAAGTCAAAACCACAGCACTGCACCAGCTACTGAGAAGGAGAAAAATGACTGCTACTGCTGAACCAAGGACACCATGTTACATCATGATAAGTGATTAATAGAATTCATGCCTGGCTACATATTTTGTGGATAAAATGGCGCATTACTTTGGTGATATGAATGTAAGGTTTGTTTGTAATGAACGTAATATTGCTTACCTTGTCTACAAAGACAAACAAATTCCTGCAATCAATGTTATTTACCAAGAGTAGTGCTTTTACTACTTAAAAAGGATGATTTTTCAAGGTTAGTTAGTGTTGAATGTTCAGGTCCCCTCTTGATTCAAGATATTGAATTAATATTGATACTGGTTGATGACAAAATGAACACGAGCCAGCAGTGTGTGCTCGCAGCCCAGAAAGCCAATTGTATTCTGGGCTGCACCAAAAGGAGAGTGACCAGCAGGTAGAGGGAGGTGATCCTGCCCCTCTACTCTGCTCTTGTGAGACCTCACTTGGAGTACTGTGTACAGCTCTGGTGTCCTCAACATAAAAAGGACATGGAACTGTTGGAACAAGTCCAGAGGAGGGCCACAAGGATTCTCAGGGGACTGGAGCACCTCCTGTATGAAGATAGGATGAGAAAGTTGTGGCTGTTGAGCCTGAAGAAGAGAAGGCTGCATGGAGACCTCATAGCAGCCTTCCAGTATTCGAAGGGGGGCTACAGAGATGCTGGGAGGGACTTTATATTTGGGATTGTAGTGATAGGACAAGGGGTAATGGGTTCAAACTTAAACAGGGGAAGTTTAAATTAGATATTAGGAAGAAATTCTTTACTGTGAGGGTGGTGAGGCACTGGAATGGGTTGCCGAGGGAAGCTGGGGATGCTCCATTGCTGACTGTGTTCAAGGTCTGGCTTGACAGAGCCTTGGGTGATATGGATTAGTGTGAGATGTCCCTGCCCATGGCAGGGGTGTTGGAACTAGATGATCTTAAGGTCCTTTCCAACCCTAACTGTTATATGATTCTGTTCTATGATTCTATATTCTACCAGGAAGTGCTCATTGTAAGAGGCTGCTGTTTCTTCTACTTGCAGGGAGTGAAGCGTGAGCCTGGTTCTGCTTCAGATTGCCCTCTTTTCTCTTTATGTTTACAACACAGTAGCCAACCTTAGTTTGAAAATCCCACCATAGCACTTTACAGTGCACTTACAGTGGTAGTCAGAAGACTCAGTGATTAAGGTAATGGCAGACAGTTTTCCCCAATTAAAATACTGGAAGTTCATGGTTCATTTATGGTTCCAGCTGAACAGCATAAGAGCAATGAATGCTTTCTATCTGTTTTTTATAATTTCTGAGACATTGCTGGGACATACTACTTTCCATAAGATCTCTGGTCTTGCACAGGTCAGAGCTATTGAGGTAGCAGTATTAGCAGGATTGTTTCTGTCCTCCCTTTTCTAGGTGATGAAGAGGTAAGCTCATATTATTAAAAATGCTAGGTAAGATGTATCAAAAAGAGGGGACTGTTTTGCTCATTAGAGAAATGGTAAGCTATTTTTAGAGTGATTTAAAAATCAATGAAACCTTATCAGTTTTAGTGCGTTTTGTGTTTCTCAACAGTGTGCACTGAATTGAAACATAACTCATTAAAAGGCAATTATGCTGATCATTTTGGTTTGAAAATACTGTCACAAAAATTATAACTACCACTGAAAGGGGGCTAAATATGAATTACAGTGAAAGCACAGTGGTGACAGTACTGATTGCAACCACCACCTTGCTGCAACTAATTTTATGACTTCTTAATATAGCAACTTCTTTTGCAAGATTTTCTGGAGAAATGTTTAGATTTCAGAAAAAGAAAATTTCTAGAGCATTGTAAAGGTTACAAGAAAGAAATAAAAAAAAAAATTGCTATAGCTGCTTTAATAAGCTAGCATTCATATTCTGGTACAGACTAGATCTGTGAAATTAAAGAGTCATTAACACTAAATTAGCCTTTATGTTAATAAGTGTCTCAGAGTCAAATTCTCTCATTGGCAGTCAAAATGTTCCTAATGACCATCTGCTGAGAACCCTGAAGTCTATCTTGGAGCAGTTCTGCAAGTGCCAAGACTAGCTTTCCTTGGCCTTTCCTGCATTCTGTAGGTTGTGTAACAACTGGATTATACCTGTCAGTCAATTTGTCTGTGTTTTGGCAATTTCACAGCTTGCTGAACTTTGTTCTGAATCTGTAATTAGCTATTTCTAGCAGAAAAATGAGTTACTATTCTAGTCTACTCGAGATTTGTAATGGACTAAATTTGAATCTTCCAGGAGTCAGTATGTCTGTCTGTATTTTGGCCTCATTTATAACTTCATGGAAGACTGATCTTTGCTTTGTACTTCATGGCCCATTGTGCTCCCACAAGGCTAAAGGTAACCTACTTTGTCTAGCTGTTTTATAGATCTAAAAGAATGCATTTGTTTTCCTAATGGTTAACTTTTTTAAGTTTCAGTCATTCTTGTTCATCTAATTGCACCATATGGGTTTCAGTCTAAAAGGTTCAAGTTAATTATATTGAATTTAATAAATCTAGTAATCAATCCATGCAAAGTATAATTGAGGTGCTGGTGATGCAGCCAGACTGTCTAGAATAAAGAGTGATTCAGAGAGAATAGTAGGCCCTTGTGGGGGAAGACTGCTATAATTTTTAAGCTTCCAGATGCAAGATTAATTTCCACTTTTTCTCTTTTCAGGAGGAGGATAAAAGCATAGTGTTATGTTGGTAGAATTAGAGGTAATGGGCTAGAGGAAATATTTTTCAGCTGCACAAGAGGAGTAGGTTGCATGCATTAGTTTTAGTAGTATGAGTTTATATACGGCCTTGGATATTTGTGATAATTTACAACTAAGTTTCCTATTTATAAAACAGATACTGAGAAGGACAACTGCCTTAATGGATTGTCTCTTGTGACAGTTTATGATACTGTTAATTTTGAATCTTCCCTTCTCAAGATTTTACTTGGTGGATAGTTCTGTGTAACAGAACCTCTGTTTAGTTTTATCCTTAGAATATTGCAAAATCCCCTTGTTAGCACAGAGCAACTATAGTCTAATCTAGCAGCAATAAAAACTGAAGTCACAAGGAGATAATGTCCTAAGAATGTGGCAGTTTCCTGGAGAAATAATGAAGTTGTGCACTGTTTTGATGAGCTCTTATTCACAAGTTGAATGTCTTGAAGCAGCAGAAGAAAGGGCTTGGCACCATTTATTCTTTCTTCCAGACAGTCCTGGTGACAATATAGGTTACATCTGTTCATATGGACGTGCAATGCTGACTGGTGATGACTTCTTGAAGTCTGGCGTTACATCAGAGCAAAGTGGTGAAGTCCTGAGCAAGGCCAAACCATTTAAAGACTTTAGTGTAACCTGGAACAAGTCCTGGAGTATCTTGCTGATTGGCCTATGATAGAGGTGTTGTGCAGGTCTGCACCTCAGTCAGCATTACCAATGCATGAGAGAAAGCGAAGAATAAAAGAGTGAAAACCTGATCCCTGTAAAAGGTTACAGGCAAAGCTATTTTGATGGAGAAGCAACTAGAAGAGCTGTGCAGAATGGGGCAGTTCGGGATGGGAGTGCAAGCCATGCTGTGTGCAGCCTGGGCAGGCAAGTGGATGTCAGGAGCATCTCCTCTTCGTCTGCTGCAGGAAGGTGTGTTTGTTGACTCCAAAATGGCTCCTGAAACTAGGCATGCTGCAGTCCCAGACTCGTGCTAAACCTCTGTATAGGGGAACTGGGATGAAGGAAGAATGCTGTGCTGCTGTAGAGTGTCTGTGTAAAAATATATACATATATATACATACATACTAAAAAACCAACATGACTTTATAACATGACATCAAGAAATGTGACTGTTTCCTTTGGAACCTCCTACTATGACTCTGCCTGCTTTGCAGAGGGAATATCCGAGTCAACCTGAGGCAAAAAAATCAAGAGCAGTGAGTTTCCAGCTCAGTGGAGCATATTTCACCTCTTCTCCAAGGGGAAATGTAGAACATTTCCTTATAATTCAGGTGCGCAAATGAGAAGCACTCCAGGTACATTATATCAGTCTTCTTTTCTGTCTGCAGCTTACTTACAGAATAATTTTTTCAATGGTGATATTTATTCTGAGATGACTGTCATTATAAAAATAATCTGGTTGTTCTGATTCATTTGGAGCTGACTTAGGTGTCAAATAAGAAAATTTGTTTATGGACTGTTCATTTGCACAGTATCAGACATTGCTAGAGCATGACCATGCACACATGAAAGATGTTTTTGGGAAAGAATATCCCATTTATGAATGTACTAGCTTTTTCTTTAGACCTCTGCACTGTTCAGTTAAATTAATGAAGATACCTCAGTTTATTAGACAACAAAATACTGTTGTTGCTTACATTTATAAAGAAACCTGTAAGGTATATAAAAAGTGAGTTTTGATCCAAATTGAAATGACAGCACTGTCCTACCCTTTTAATCATTAGATACTTTGAGGAAATAGCCTCTGACATATATACCTCAAAACAAATGTATTTTACTGTATTATTGACAGAATAAGAACGCTGCTTAAATCAGTGCTTTCTGCAGTCCGAGTCTAATTTGCCCTAATAATGAGTTGCCCATGGGCTGAGATTGCTGTACAGGGGACTGATGAATCCTCCTTCTATTCTCTTAACATGGCTTTCATTAATCGTAGTTTCGTTGTTTCAGTACTGCTGCCCTTTTAATCACAGAGCATTCCTGAAGATCTGCACAGGCACTTGGAGGATTTGCTGAATCAGTGAAACAAAATCACAGGATGGCTGAGGTTGGCAGGGCCCTCTGGAGCCCATCTGATCTGCCCCTCTGCTCCAGCAGGGCCACCCAAAGCAGGTTGCCCAGGGCAGTGTACAGGTTTTGAATATCCGCAAGAATGGAGACTCTACAACCTCCCCGGGAAACCTGTGCCAGTGCTCAGTCACTCTCACAGTACAAAAAATGTCTCCTGATGTGCAGAGGGAACCTCCTGTGTTTCAGTTTCTGCCCATCTTCTCTGGGCCTGTCACTGGGATCACTGAGAGGACCCTTGGTCCATCTATATGCATCCTCCCTCCAGGTATTTATATGTATCAATAAGGAATGATTGGAAACAGAAGTTGGAGGACAGAGGAAGCTGAATGCTGCTTGAAGCTAATTCAGAATTGGTGTGGGCAGTTTTCAGCATTTCAAGTGATATAAACATTGCCTGCCTTGAGGTTTTATCTGGTTTTATCTTAGTATTTAGTATTTGATACATAGAGATGGCAACACCTTCCTTAGATTTTAACATAAGAACTGAGTGTATTTTTATCCTTTCACTGTTCTGTTTATAATGAGATTATTGATATAGGAATGATCAAGTGTTACAGTTGTCCTAGTTTTCTTGTCTGAGCATTTTCAAGTATGATGTGCTTTCAGTGAGAGACAGCAAAACAAAGTGAGGATTGAAATATAGAGAGTGCTACAAATCTATTTGCATAAAAGAAAAATTAGGCTACTGAATACAATATTAACCAAGGAATGAATTCCCTGTGCCTGGAATAAGGCATCTGCATTCACTTGCTACAGTTGCCTGAACAAAGTCTTTCATTCCTTTGTCTTTCAAGCAGAATTTTTCTTTCAAAAATGGCTTTATATAGAGCAGAAGGGGAAATACAGTGGACTGCAGGTGACTTTGAATAAGAACTGTATGAGTCCTGGGGATGTTTGCTTATTTATTTACTTCTGTGGGGTTTTTATACACTTTTTCCATTTGAATTCTGGAGAACTTAAATTGGCTGGAAAATTTCCTGAAACTCAGCACCCAAGATGGGAAGTGAGATGTGACTGGTTCAGACAACAGTGCAGACTGGGTCTTATTTGTATGTCTTGTGCCAAGAAGTGCCTGGGAATTTTAATGCCATATGGAATGAGCTTAAAAGTTTAGCCTCTAGAGCATGACTTTAAAAAGGCTGGGAAAAAAGTACAAAGCTCTCCCCCAAATCTGGTATTGTACTAATAACTTCATTTAAGAATATTTTTCAATGGGGCCCTTACAAGTGCTAGACAATTAAAGTTCTGGATGAAGGCAATATAATCTCCAAGGAAAAAAGAAATTTTAACAGCTTTTTATAAGTAGATTGGATTGCTAAATTCCACTCAGGTCAACTCAGTATTCCAGCAGGCTCTGCAGGTTATTTCAAGCAAAGATAGTCTGCATAAATGTAAGTACTTGTTAAGAGAAACATTAAATAAAATTCTGCTTCCTTTGACTCCATGAAGACCTTAGATGTCCTTTTTATTATGGTAAAATACTGCTTTAATATACCTTCTAAATTTCCCTCCTTTCTGTCCTCATATCCAGAGTGATGAATGAGTTTCCTCAGCTGTAAAAATCCATGGGTTCTGGATATATGTAATATGTTGTGAATAATTTAGAATATATGAGGAGGTAAATATATAAATAGCCCAAATCCCAAACAAAGCTCTCAATCTTTTGAAAGAAGTGCACATTATAATAGAAATTCAGTGACTGAAGAGTGTTTGAGTGTACCTGATTACCGAAGGATGAAGAAAACTGAATAATCTGCTAGTCTAATTTAGTGTTTTAAAGTTTTATCTGCTAGTTTTAATATGATTTTGATTAAATCAGTAATGGAGGATTTATATAATCTTCATTTTTCTGTTTATTATATAAGTACTTCTTGTCATTGGTGAATATACTGCTTGAAAGCATTCCTGTCTGGATTGTTTTTCTTGATGGAAGGATGTGGGGTCTTTGCAGCATTGATAATGATCAGAACTTATTTAGAGAAGCTCCATTTGGTTCTGTAATTTAATACATGAAGAACGCTGAGATCAGAAAAGCAGTTAATCAAATTTTAATTCCCACTTAGCCTTTTTATTAACTGCAGAAGCATAAATGTATTTCTTTAATAAATTCCTCATAATTCAATTTCTTTAGATATTTAAGATTTTTTTTTTGTTCTTTAAGTGTCTTCCTTTTGTCTGGCACTTCTGCCACTGAGTTCTGAAGCAGCATTTTTCTAGGTGAAATTTAAGCAGTGCCTCACAGACTGTCTTGATTTGTGCCATGTCTATAAAAGTGGCATAGAATTATAATGGCTTTCTCCTACTTTTGGTACATTCTTTTATAACTGGTTGAAAAATAGAAAGATGTTTAAGTGAGAACTTCTCTCTGACTGTCATTAATATTCAGGTAATTCATTTCTTGACATGTTCAGTGATCATTTTCTGATGGGCCACCATTCAAAATGGCTTAGAGCTGCTTATTATGACAATCCAACTTCAGTATCTTGTTTTCTGCTACCTGTTGAATTACTCCAAGTTTTTTGATTTAATCTCACTACTATCATTGGTACTCGGCTGGGTTGCTCTCCAGCTGTTGTCTAGTCTCTAACATTCTATTACTGCGTTTTAGATCTACAAGGTGCCCTGCTTCATGCAAAAGCAAGGCTTGAGACTGTACTGTTGACTCTGGATCTAATGTTAAATTGCTACTGAAATATTCCCATTTTCAGAAGGTTGTTTAGATGATGCTAAGAAAGCAAGTGGTTCAATGTCCAGCTATTGGAATAATAATCAATATGAGTATTTGAGTCCTAGAGCTTAAACAAAAGGCACATCCATTTTTGCTGTGGAACTTTTTTTACCTGTCTTGATGTCCATTCTGTGGATTTGTCTCTGTCTTTTGGCCAAAAAATATAATGAAGTCCATAGGAAAGTTTCAATGGCATATCCCTGAACAACCCTTTGCTTAAAAGCGGATGCCTACTGGTTAAATGTATTTGAGGGATCAGCTTGGACATAGTGTAGAGTTTGCTTTTGTCAGCAACTGCAGAAATACTGGCTGATGTAAAACGAAAGCTGGCAGAAGCCAGGTCTCTAGCTGGTCTTCCAGAACATTGTTCAACGTGAGAACTCAGCTCATATAACAATCAGCTGCCAAAGAACCCTCCCAGTTCTAGTAATCCAAAAAGCTTGCAATTCATCTTAGAGACTGACTTAGAGTCAGTCTCCCAGTGCTGGTTTTGCCACCATTCTGCAGCATTCTCATTTAACTTACAAGTTTGCAACCTGAAAAGACTGATTTCTGCAACAAAGGTAACATCTGCCAATATTTATATTAAGAATTGTGAGAAGACTCTAAATGTAGAGTTGTGATCATTTCTCTGTTACAGAAGGGGCAACCATCACACATATATGAGCAGATGTGCATGTACACATGCAGCCAGTTTCACAGAAGTGCAGGCTCCACTTATGAAGATCTGTTACCCAAAGCACTTCACAATGCAATTTTGATTAATTTTTAAGCCTTCTCTTGGAATTAAAACATTTCACCCCTTAAAGCTGTTTTCATGTGGTGCAATCATGGTGTTTGCATTTATTTTTTATTTATATTTATTATTTGTTTTCATGTTTGTTCACCACATTTGTCATGTTTATTAGTGCCTTTAAGGATCCAGAAAAGGTTCTGATTTATTTTGAAGGAGATGCAATTTCTCACCATCTTTTTTTTTTCTGCATGGATTCTCACTTTTTCATAATTTTCTCTGCAAGCTTTGTCCTTCCTTAAAAAAAATCTCATAGGACAGATTTCACTATTCCAAATGTACTCATTGATAGTTAATTTTTTAAATATGGAAAGTACATGTGGATGTGCTTTCTATTGGAGAATTAGTCTTTTCAGACACATCCCTGGCTCTTAATAACCTTATTTATAAAGCCTAGGTGATAGGATATATGCTGTGGTAATCCATACAAAAATCCTTGAAGTACAGGGGCTTTTGCAAGACCCTTGGCTGCTGATGGAGAAAAAGAAACATCAGCAATGAAAGGCTTCTATCTGCTTCAGTTGTATGACAACTGTATGACTTGTTCTGGATGGCTGTGAGGCTTGCAAGAGGTGTGGGGGTGATGCTCTATTGCACAGGCTGTTGTAGCTCTATCTGCAGGACCATTTCTCTCTGAAAAACAAAGGAAGCCTTTATGGAGTGAAAAGGAGGGAGCAGGGTGTTTTTCTTCTTTCAAGTCATGTAAGACAGCAGGCAGCCATCACTGCATATAGATAAGCTGTCTTTGAAAGACCTTTGCTGTTTCTGGTTTGGCTTTTCCTTTGCTTTGACTCTGCTCCCCCACCCTTGTCTCTCCTGCCTTTGAACATCCAGTATAATTTGATTTCTAAGTAATCATGAGTCAAAGGCTTACTATTTGACTAGCAGAGAAACAACGGGGATGTTTAAGACTGAAAGATTTTGCAGATCCTTAACCTGGTTCAGGAATTCAGTGATGATATTTTCATATTTTAAGACTGAACAGTAGGAAAAGACATGCCCTCATATTATTCTGAACCTGTTGCCTGCTGGGCAGTAGAGGTGGATGATTAAGCTTCACCCACAGAGCTAACTTGTGGCTCTCTGGCACTGAGTTAATACACAGTGCATGCTCTCGGATGAAATATGAAAACATTTTGATGGTACTTAAGAACAGGACATAGCAATAAAATTTGCTTTCCACTGTGGTTTACTGCTGTCTCTTGAGCAGCATATGCTAGTGCTTTGCTTATTTGCTTCATCACTGCCTGTGTTGTCAGGCAAATAGGTTGTCACAGGTAAACCTGCAGATGGTTTTCTTAGCTTTGATCCAATTTATCTAATTTGTAGGTTCCCTGTGACTTCCTGCTTCTCCCCTAACTGTGAGACATAGCAATATTAGAGCCACATGAGAGCACCATGCAGGCCATTTTCAACTAAATTACCCTGAGCATGTAATTACAGCTATTAGTAAAGCTTCCTTTGCCTTTCAGCATTCTCCAAAACACAACCGTCTCATGCAAGTCAGGTAAAAAGCCCACAGAGGTTAGGAGCTAGACAGTTAGACAAGTCCCTCCTTGAAGAACTTCCTTGATGTGACCAGGACAGAGCTTATTGTATGTGGTAAAACAGTATCTTGGCTGTGCAAAAGATGTGTATAATGATACTGTTTATTTGGAATTCACAACTGGAGAAAAAAAATTACTCTTTGCCTTTACACTTTTTATAGTTACCTCTTTGCAATGTACTCATCCATTTCTGTAGTGGGGGAATTCATAAACACCATTGGAGAGCATTCAGGATGTTACAGAAAATACCTTTCCAGAAGACAGCCTCATTCCAGGGGTGTGGTTATTTCTCTACTTTATGTTTTGGAATCCACAGTTTGGAGGTGTTTTTGCTTGTGGTTCTGCTTGCTGTTGTTGTTGCTTTAAATTTCAGGTTTAATTTAATTTCATTTAACTAGGAAAGCAGACTACTTAAATATGTAAATATACAAATCACTGGGGTTTAAATCCCATAAGGAAATAAGGCTTTTAAAGCCAAATTTATCTTTCTTTATAGAGAACTGGTGACTTTCTCTCATATTTGTACCTCTGCCTTACTTCAAAAGGATTTCAAGCAGAATTTTGTACTGAAGCATATTTCTTGCCAACTTTCCCAGTGTGTCTTTGCATGAGATGATAGGGAGTAGGCAATTATCTTCTGAGGGATATTTATATAGATACTAGCTCTTCCTGCATGCTAGTATATATTAGTTCTTTCTTTTTTTAGACTGGTGATCTGAAATAGAAGTGACTGGCAAAGAGAAATGTCTTAAGGGACTTGAGCATCTTTGCAGCATACAAAATATTCCATGATATATATTTACCTACTTGGGGAACAAATCTACATGATTCCTCTCTTAGGTTGAATTGGAATTGTTAATGATTCACACTGATCTTCTCTTTCCTGACTTTACTTTCTTAATCATACTTGCTTGTAAGTGTTCTTAAGATGGTCATTGTGTAGCACAGTTTCTTGAGTGTATCTAGTATTTCAAGAGGTGTTTCTGCAATCTACAAAGCAGTGTATCAACTTATACACTTGACCTGGTATTCATTTATGAATCTCATCTTTTGAACTCAAGCTTACCATAGCAAATGTGCTCATTTCTGGAGGTGTAGAAGGTCAGTGGTAGCAGAGGGATGGTCGTTGTAGCATACTTGCTTCTCTGGGATATGGTATGGAATATGAGTGGGGCTTTTCTAGAGGGAGTTCTTTGTGTAGTTAAAAGAACCAGAAAAGAGTATTAGCAGAAAATCAAAGCAGCTACCCAGGTTAAAAAAATAAATAAAAACAATTTTTAATAGATAAAAGTTGTCTAGTAAATAACAATTGTGTACAAAGAACCTACTAAACCAAACTTTCTACTTTATAAAATAGTGAAATTAAGGTTATATGAATGTGGGTCAATCTTTTCCACAGCAGTGCACTTCCTCCATAGCTTTTTAGACCTTTTCAGTCTATTCCGGTTGCAGGCCTCAATCCAGGTTTTACGTTTAGTGTGCTGGCCTTCTGAGCACCTTATGTATCCATAAATATGGTTTCTATTTCTCATATTCTTTGCATAATTCGATGTACATGGAATCTTTTGCTGTACACAAATCCAGGTTAAGACCATTTTATTACAACTGCAACTAGACATTACCATAATCTACCCAAAGCCCAAGTCCTGACTACATAAAGAACTATACAAACACAATCAGGCTTTTCCAAAGCCTTCACTGAGTTCAAGAAACTATTTTTCTTCTGTCAGCATCTTGGGGACAGAATCTATACTAACCACTAGTAAGATAGCACTGTGATGTTACTAACAACTGATATCAAACCAAACCAAGCACCAAGGACTGACTTCTCTGGGATGGAAGGGGAGCCAAGAGTGAGAGCAAGGCAGCCTTCTCACCAAGTGTGCCAGGCCCAGGAGGAAGGGAAGAGGTGTATACAGAAACCTGAAAGGTGGAGGATAAATTAAAACTAATGATTGAACTTATAATATATTTGGACACGTTCTGATTCAGATTCTGCTTCTGACAAATGAAGCTATAACAATAACTTCATCTCCTCTTCTTGGCTCCTTCTCTATGGTTTGCCTAGTTTTCTCTTTCTCTTTTCTCCAAAGACAGAGAAGTCACAGATTTTAATAGTTTTCCCCTGACTTTCCATTTCAGCTCTTGACAAACTCCATATTTTGATGTGCTTATTCAAGCATCTCTCTAAATAGCCTTATGCCATAGAAGCAATATATTGTCTAATGACATTTATGTGCCATAGGCAATTGAGGGTATTTGTCTGAGTGCATAATTGGCCCAAATATTTCTACAAGCATCCATTATCTCTTGTGCTTCACTACAACAAAGGAAAAAGTCAAAATGTCATCAATTAAGTCATTAAAACGATAAAATTCCTTATGTTTATAAAATACATAACTCAGGTGTCTGCTTTTATAGCAAAGCACATCTTTCTGTATACAAGCCACATACAGTTTTCTTGCCCCAAAGATAATAAACAAAGTCTTTCCAAACTCTGTTTTCCCCAGTAATGTTTGTCTCTTAGGTACGTGAACTCAGTACAAGGTTGAAGTATGTGATACATCAGAATGCAAGGTTATAGAAAATGTTTTTGAAATGCTGAAATAAGGACCATGTTTGAATTGGAGTTAACTAAATTAATCCTATGAATGAATGATTGGTGGCAGGAGAGCACTGAAGTACCCTGAACAAACTTTCACAGCATGTAAAAGGATGAATGACATTTATCAATAACCAGATTGGTTTTCTACCAGGTGTGCTAGTAAGTAAGTTTTCTACCAGGGGTGCAACAAGCAAGATTATAAATCTTGCTTGTTGTGGCAAGTCCGCTTGTGAGCCCTGGAGCTAGGAGGGCAGGGTTAAGAGGAAAATCTTGCAATTGCTTAAGAGTAATTGCAGCTGATTCTACTAGGATCACAGAATCACAAACTGGTTGGGGTTGGAAATGACCTTGAAGCTTATCCAGTTCCAACCCCCTGCCATGAGCAGGGATGTCTTCTACTAAACAAGGTT
>JAOEHX010043333.1:658-11736 GCA_025448015.1 Bolborhynchus lineola | reverse complement strand
TCCAGTTCCAACCCCCTGCCATGAGCAGGGATGTCTTCTACTAAACAAGGTTGCTCAAAGCCCTGTCCAGTCTACTGATTCCAGTAAAATTATGTATGATAAATAGATAAATAAATAAGAGAATGTAATTCCTTTCTTTGCATAGAAAATACTGTATTTTTTCATTTCTCGAATGTACTGCTAACCCCACTGAGTGATCAGAGCTGTGTACACTGACTTCTTTCATGGATTTTTTTTTTTTTTTTAAAAATATATACTTCTGGTACAAAGAAAAGTGACTTGATCCAGGGAAAAGGGGAATGAATCTTTCCAAGAACAGTCTTTACCTGCACTTCGCCTTTGCAGGGTCGCTTGAGATTTCCATCACAGTGCCTAGACACAGGGGAAAGAATATCTTCCTGCAGTTGCGATGCAGGTGGAGTACTGTTTATTTGTAACTCTATGAATTGTTTCCACACACTGATATAGGGCAAGAAAGGGCATAAGTCCAGAAACTAAACTTCTGGAGTTTTTTTTCTACTGTATATGTGTGCATAGTGCAAACCCCTGAAATGCTGTGTTGATCAGGCTGTGCCAAGTTTAGAATAGAAAGGACTATTTCAGTTGTAAAAAAAAAAATTAGTATTTCTGTACCACCCCTTTGGTAAAGAAAAGCTTCCTAATGTTCTGTCTAAAACACCCCTGTTGAAGCTTTGAACAATTCCCATGCATCATGTCACTGGATACCAGGGAGAAGAGCTCAGTGCCTCCCTCTCCACTTCCCCTCCTCAGGAAGCTGTGCAGAGCAACGAGGTCACCCCTCAGCCTCCTTTTCTAGACCAGCCCCAAGTCCTTACCTGCTCCTCACAGGACATGCCTTCCAGCCGTACCACCAGCTTTGTTGTCTTCCTTTGGATGCATTCAAGGACCTTCTCATTCTTCTTAAATTATTTGGCTCAGAACTGCTCATGCTGAGGCTGCACCAGCTTTGAACATAGTGTAATAATCACCTCTTTCAGCCATCTGGTTGTGCTCTTTGATGCACCCCAGGGTGGGGTTTGCCTCCTTGGCTGATGACTGGTATTTAGCCCACTGTCAACCAGCACCCCTGGATCCCTTTCTGCAGGTTGCTTTTGGTTGTCTAACTTCAGTGAAACCATATGGTTAATGTTTGACTGATCTGCTAAGAGGCTATTTTCTGGGCGTGGCCACTCACCTTGTATGTGGGTTGAAGCTTTGTTTGCATCTGGATTGTTTCCCCTGTTTCTTGACCTTGAATGAGAATTGTGCTTCTGCTGTCATCATGAATAGTTTCAAGGGGGTACACACAACCTTTTTATCAGCACACTTGACCACAGGCAGATGCTTCTTCAGTGCAAATCTTAGTGACCTTACCAAATCTTTGTCATTTCGAATTCCACTTACAGCGGATTGGTTTGATCGGTATTAATGTTCTAGGTACCAAAATAATAGTAGGATTGAATTTTTCAGTAGCTGCAGTATACTTGTCTTATACAAATAGATGAGAAGTGCCCAGAAGGCCATACAAAGGTTGTACAAATAATACAAAAGAGGTGGAACAATGACTGAGTCCTCTGGATAAACCTGTAAGTACTTTACTAAAATACTGGTACTTAATTTGCTGGACAGACACATAGAATCTACTGTAAAAGTAATTATCAAGAGATTACTGGTCTAAAGTCACCATAATTATTTTACATGTTACTACCAGGGGTTAAGCTGTATGTATTTTTAAAGTCTTGAATAGACATGAGAGGATGGAATCCTTAAAAAAATAGGAATTTAATAACAACATGAGTTAGTTTTTAATGTCACCATCTACTGCCAAGTCCTATGGCTTTGTTGCATACATATGAGCTGTCACTAAAGATCACTTTCCTTTTATACAGAATTATCCCAGGGCTGTTTGTAATCTGACCAGAATCCACCTATAGCAAAATATAACTAAAAGATTTGATTCAATACAGAATTATTTAAGTAGCTGATCACTTATATTGTTGCTTACCTCTTGGCAAGAGTTTCTCTTCTGAAATGTAGGATTCCATGCAGGGTTGCAGCAAAGTTTTCCTGCTCAGGATGATGATATGACATACCACCAGTAGAAATGATACTCTTGGGGGGTTTGATGCAGTTTGCTGATGTGAGCTCTGTTGGAAGACAAGGACTAATCATGCTGAGTTTGATTCACTGCAGATGTAGTGACAGATTTGTAACTGTATGAGTTCTTACCTTTCAAAAAATGTGTTGCTATTTTATATATGTAACTATGACCGTGTCTTGTGTTGTAACTCACATCTTTAACATCA
Organism: Bolborhynchus lineola; assembly: GCA_025448015.1. NCBI lineage: Eukaryota > Metazoa > Chordata > Aves > Psittaciformes > Psittacidae > Bolborhynchus > Bolborhynchus lineola. The sequence continues at coordinate 9,430 of JAOEHX010043333.1, read as the reverse complement.
TGTCTTCAGAGAAGACATCAAGGTTTATGCTCATTTCTGCCACCTGGCAGAGATGAGAAGTGTGTGATTGTGTGTCCAGGGGAAACTGAGGGGGATAAAATCGGGACGGCAGGGAGGGAAGAGGGCAGAGTATTTGTTGACCTTAAAATCAGAGCTCAGCTGCCTGCAGGTCTCTTCCTGTGTGAACATGAGCATGTCGTTTAGCTGTAGTGTGCAACTGCGGCTGTAGGAGTCCAAGTTATTCTCAGTTTCTGCAGCAGATCGTTATTGCTGGATGTGTTGTTCAGTAATCATTTTGAGCCAAGGAGGATGAAAAAAGTCTGCTTTATCTAGTGTCTGCTTCCCACAGGTCGGTACTGTGCATCATGAGCTTCTGTACCATGTAACAGCCAGATCCAGCTGGTTCAGGAGAGCTGCTTCCATCAAGGAGAGTTCTTCTGTTGGCTCTAAACATGGCTTATTAAACTGCAAATGCTGGACATGGATTTTTTTGATTATTAGCTTAAAATTGGAAATATAATTGGACATATTGATACGACGCAAATACTGCTGCCAAAAATCAAAATGCATTTAAATAATTAAAGTAGTAGAACAGTAGTATTTAAGAAATAAGAAGAATTTATAGAGGTTCTCCCTCCAAAATCCATGGCATGGTTGTAGGAAAGACTTGTGAGTTTATAACCAGAATAAATTAATTATTAAACATTTAACATTATAAAAATTTCTGCTTCAATAGAGACTCTTGAAAAAATACCTATAACTAGGGCTACTCTATGTACAGGCTTTCAGTGCCTTTTTTTTTATCCATAAATCTTCTCTTGCTAGAATTGGAGCATCTGGGATATTTGCCCAGGCCACCTGCAAATCCTTGGTATATCCACTGAATTGTGCAGATGACCTGTTCCTATACAGTAAATTAATCATATTCTGATGTGTTAGGTTTCCTGTCCAGATGGGTAACCTGTATAACACATGTACAAATTTGGGAACTTTTAGGAAATAATATGGTCTCTGTGTTGGAAAAATACTGTGGAAAGGTCAGTGGATATTATTATCTCTTTTTGCTGAGCTGGTAGATGACAGTGGTTCATTTCAAAGCTAGGGTTGTATAGGAGTTGTTTTTCTGCCTGCTCTCAGCTCAGACATATTTTCTGAGATACATTAAAGATCTGTTCAAATAACTGTGCAGGCAATGCAGAAAAGCTATTATACAGAATAAATGTTCTATATAACTACATGGTATGTTGCCGTTATGTAAAGAAAGATACCATTAAATCGTTTATTTTCAATGAATTCATACAAAGGTGAAATGTTGGAAGTTTCTTTAAAGTCAACACAGAAAATGAGAGCGAATATTAAGCAAGCAAAAGTTGGGGAGAATACCCACAGATATTAATTATAAAGCACTTCGAATAATCTTGAAAGTTGGGGGGGAAGGGGGTGTTGGGTTTTGTTTTTTCTCCTTATGACAGAAAGATAGAGAACATGGTTATCTCAGAAAAATGAGATGATTAGACAGGCATGACCAGAGATGAGGGAGCACCCAAGGGACAGCTTCATAAGCCTTTGCTCAGTCAACCCTGCAATGAAGTGCAACCTTGTGGAAGTAAAGATACCCAAGAGGCAGAGGCAAGGCATAGCCCAAACTTGCAAGTCTCCAAGTCTTCAGTAGTTGCAGCTTCATGCTAAAATACTTAAATGTTACCCTAGGTGCAAACTGTGACTTCTTGCCAAACTTGCCAAAGCTTATAAATTCTTCATGAAATCAAATACATTTTTATTATAGCACAAAGATGCAAATGTATACAATTAAGATAACCAAATTTCATTGTTCTGGCAAATAAAACCAGGCAAGGACAGATCACCAAGCTTATGTTAGCTCTAACAGCATGCAGGTATCACTTCATAAGGTAAAAAAGTAAAAGGTTGCCTATATAAGATGCCTATATAAGATGTCACATATTTGATTTGCTTATTATTTCCTTTATCTCTTAATATTAGTTCTCACTAGTATTTAAGGAGTAGCAGTCTAGACCAAGTAGTCATTTTATGGTTAATGTTTCACATAAATCCCCTCAAACTCTTTTCTGATCAGAAAATCTATTAATACTACATCTATTTAAATAAATAAAGGGTTAGTGCATTGATACTATCTAACATAAAAAAGATTTGTTGGAACATGACTGGATACTGGCAAATGTATTTTTATGTTCTTAAGGGAAGTGGGCAACATGGATGTGACAATGGCTTGGAGAGGTGATGGTTCTGTGATTGCTGGTGGGATCAGATTTTGTGATGCAAGCGTTAGCTTGAGAGATCTCAAGGCTGCAAAAGCTGTTCAGTCACTGCAGTGAAAAAACCCGTCTGCTGTGTGGGCAGTGATCCTAAAGTGAGTCTTTGCTGAGGTGCCTCTGTGCTTGGAGGCCTTGAAGGAGTTTACAAAGAAGTGAGAAGGATTCAATCTTACTGGGCTGGCGGGCAGGGATCCCAGAGGCAGAAAGAACTGAGATACGTCCAGCTCCAAGGGAAAGTTTGAGTGAGTATCAGAAGTCACAGGAAAAGGAGTTGCACTACTGCAGTGATTTTGTTACAGGTATTTGGTTGTGACTAAGCAATTGTGGAGGTTTTACACCTCTTCATCAGGGACTGTAGTGATAGGACAGGGGTAATGGGTTAAAACTTACACAGGTTAGATATAGAGAAGTTGTTCTTCCCTGTGAGGGTGGTGAGACAGGAGCAGGTTGCCCAAGTAAGTTATGAGCACTCCATCCCTGGCATGTTCAAGGCCAGGTTGGATGGGGCTTGGAGCAACCTGGTCTAGTGGAAGGTGTCATGATGTTAGGTGCAGTTCTGCACCCAGCATCCCTACTGTGCAGAGGAAAAGGATCTCATTTTGCACCAGGGCATTAGATGTTCCTGTGTAGATGCTACCTCTTCAGGGAGATAGTAATCCAGTGGTGTCAGAGAATTCCCTCAGTACTTGGTGCTAATTCTTAGTTTCCTGACAAAATAAGCATTTAAATTTGTTTCAAGAAGAATTCCAGGCAGGTTTTGCTACCCACTTGAGATGCAGTGGGCTCTGACATTATCTATATTCCATATAGGGATTTTGGCAAGGTTTAATAATATATATTAATTACATTTTATAATTTTTTTTGTCCTGCATCTTGCTTCCACTCAGATTGTCACTGGAAATAAAGCTAATACTTGCAAGGGGATCAGAAATAGCGTTCAGTCCAGACATACATATACATAACTACTGGATTGAAAACTTATGTTCCATACGTTCAGCAAAAAGATCTGCTTTTGCAGCTTCCTTCACAATTATAACCAGCATACAGATAAAGCAAAGTGATTTGACTTAGTGTTGCAATGCTGTTCATAACTATTTAAATTCCTGTGCTCAAAGCTTTCTAAAGGTTAAGAGAGGTTGCACATGGACTTGCACGGAGGAGTTGGTGTTTGCTCTGAGGGGTGAACTGCCAAAGGACATCCTTTGCAGGAAAATTGAATAAACAGATAGGGTAAGGGCTGGCATACTGTTACCGGTGCTTTGTTTGGTTAGATTTATCCTTTTGTTATTCCATTGTAGTTGGAGAATAGCAAAAAAGGGAAAAGTTTCTTCTTATTGGGCTGAATATAGAAAAGAGAGCCTGAGTGGCTTCATTACAGGCAGGCTAGTATGGAACAACACAAGGAACAATTGAATGGAGGCCAGTACAAGCAGGTAGAGTGAAGTTTTACCTGGAGGTTGTTTTCTAGCAATGTCCAGTTTGTATATAACCATGTTTGGTTACAGAATTAGCAGCAAGCTTGATTTGTTGCCACGACCTTTTTAAAGCATTTGCCCCTTTCATCCACGTGATGCCTGCATGTCTGCTGAAAAGTTTTGGCAGCTTTTCTTCTTACATCGTATTTTTAGGCAGGTACTTGCTGTCTGCAAGAACCTGCTGGTGAAAACTTTCTAATTAAAGCATATCCTCTGTGCTGGTAACTGCAGAGCTTGCCTAGCCAGTTTGGCTTTCAACAGATTTTGTATTTTCAGCCTTAAGATAGGCTGCCTAAATCTTTGGCTTTGAGATAACTGTCGTCTCAAAAATAAAACTAAGTGTTTGAAATTCATATGAAGTTAGAATAGAAACAGCTTCTCCCCGAACTATGATCTGTACTAAACTTTATATATCAAATTAAAGCAAGTACATATTGGCTCGTTGGAGCTTACTGACATGTTTTCTGCATGGTGCTCGATACCTGCTGAAGGGAGAACATATTTGGTGCTCCACTGTTCCTCAATGTTGTTCCATCCTTGCATCGGATTGTATGCAAGGGAATGAGCTAGAGATGGAAGTCAAAAAGGCATTTAGTGTCTTGGATTTCTTCCTTCAAGTTTTCTGTAAGGTGGGCAAGTTGTTAAAATATGGTTAAAGCCTGTTCAGTGTTGTGATAAAGTAGAAATACATCTCTGGGGTCAGCTTAGGGGTATTCATTTGTACCTGCGCCTTGCTCTGCAGAAGCGTCTTTCACACAGCCTCAGGTATGTGATGCTACAGCCAAATGGTAGAAAACTCACCTGGTAGACATTGTAAGGTTTATTTTTGGTAGAAACAGTGGGACAAGGTCAGTGTCCTGTGGCTCAGCATGTCTGACAGCAGCATACATTTTCATGTATGTGTGCCTGGGTCTCATTGCAGTACAACAGTGACTGGAATATAACTGCCCAGTGGCTGAATTGTGTGAATGACTGAGCAGGAGCTCTGAAAGTATACAGCTGTCAATGCCATCCTTTTGATTGACAAGCTCCAGTTTTGGATGTCATTTACTGGAAATGCTGCCTGCTCTAAGAGGGCGTATGTGTGCCTGTGAAACCCACTGTGGAGATCATGCACTTGCATGCTGGTTGCGTACTGTAGATGCTTTGCCAGCATTTTCAGTATTTTTTTCAGTTTCTAAGGCTCACAGCAGCACTCTGCTGACTCTCCTGAATGTTTTAGGGCTTTACCACGCAGGCAGTGAATCTTACAAGTGATGATCGCTATTAGCTGTCACATCATCATCTGCTTAAGATACCAGTCAGCAGTAGAATATGAACCTTGTGGAATTAAAAAATACAGCATAGATGAGGAACAGGCACGGTGCCCAGGATTCAACTTTTCATAAAATCCTAGAATGGTTTGGGTTGGAAGGGACCTGAAAGCTCACCCAGTTCTAACCCCTGCCATGGGCAGGGACACTTTCCACTAGACCAGATTGCTCAAAGCCCTCTCCAACCTGGCCCTATAAACAAATATGACAAATCCTGTGTGATCTTTTGAACAGGCATCCGGATATTCACATCAGATCTTGAATACTCTTGTAGTGTATCTTGAGCACTCTTGTGGTGTATCTTGAGCATCTCTCATGGTGGGAGTGTGGGAGGTGGTTGGTCTGGATCGAGCTGTGAATTGGGTGGAGGCTTGGAAAAGGCAGGGCCCTTTTACTGGGGGGACCCCCTGGGTTGCAGCAGCCCTCAATGGGAGAGCACAGTTTCTGTTGTGCCACAGAGGGAGAAGGAGCTGTGGAAATAGCTTTGGTTAGCACCAGGCTCTTATGGTTGTGCTCTCCCAGCAGCATTCAGAAATTCTTTATGGCAAAAGCTTCATTTTCTTCCGTGGTTTTCAACTTGTCTTGGCAGTGTGTGCAGTTTGAATAGCCAAATACACTTTATCAGGAATCTCATGCACAGAAAATGAGTCCTTTCCGCAATCAGTTACGGTATCTGGAATGGGCTGGAGAGGTGTGGGAGCGGGGCCAGCTCTCTCTGCCAGAACAATGAATGTTGCTGAGGCTGTGGAGCTAACCTGGCACTGAGCATGTAGTTAAAGCTTTAGCACTGGAAATGTACAAACAATTATGACTTCATTTCCTAACTGGAGTGTATTTTGTGATTACAGAACAGAAGGAATGGGATTTAGTGGATTTGGGGCTGAAACATGGTCTGACACAATGAAACCTGCTGTTCACAGAAGAGCTGCCTAAAGACAAGAGAAAAAAAGTTTTCGCCATAATTTTACCTTCTAGTGAGGTTTATCTATATTAAAGTTGCCTGGGCTTGTAGAAAATCTAAGTACAAACACCCTCTCAAATTATAGAGGTTATTGTCCCTATCGTAAAGCAAGGTAAAATGTTGCCGTAGAAATAATTTTATCTACTTTAATTTGTACTTATATTCCATGTAGACTTGCTTCTGCCTTCTGAAAGGTTTAAATTGTGGCAAAAAGCAGTTGTAATGGTAAAGGAAATAGAAAATACTATGCTTTGAGAAAGAATGCATTGATCAGAATGAATTGCTTACTTATGCAATTATTTACTTAATTATTTATTCTTTTTTCGGTGGAGAAGCAAAAGAAAGTTGAAAATGTTCCTGGATACACTGAAGACTTTTTTAGGTTTAGTTCTGCTATTTATGTGTAAATCTTTCCCTGATTTTCCTTGATTTTTATATCCCCTGTAAACTGCTGAAGTGAGGGGTGCATTACTACTGCAAGACCACAGCAGTGGAAGTGACTGTCTCAGGCACTGTTCAGAAATCATTGTTATCCCATGGCTCTTCTCCCTTTTTCCCACGAGAAAAAAAGCATAGACTGTAACTCTGCTTAGGACTGCTGCAGGTAGAAACTGAGGCGGAATGTTTGGTTTCCAAGCAGCTTTTTATCAGGCAATGCAAAATCTGAAGGTCTTCATTTAAAAAAAAAATATGATATGGAGAAGCGCTCTGTAGATGGCAGCATTGATGAGGCCTTGCTTTTGCTCTCGAAAAGCAGCAAAAGAGTAGTTAATTGAAGGCACTTTCTTAGTAACTTTTTAATACAAATATGGAAGTAGCACTTGGCATTTTGCTTACATAACAAATTGAAGTTGCTTCTCTAGTCCAGTGACCTAAGGTTTATTTCAATGTTACAGCTAGTGTAGGTAGGAAGTGTTCTGATAATTTACAAGTTTAGCTTTTAGTGGGACATGTTGTTTTGATCATTTTCATTTGTGAGGCTGGAAGGAGGCATTGGCTAGATCAGTTATCAATCCACTTACTGGGTTAAACGTACCATGATAGAGTTCTTGGCTTACTATCCTGAAGCAGCTCTACATACTGTATTATAACAGCTTCATTATTTTGCTGTGTACTTGTGCTGTATTTTTTTATACCTAGTGTTTCCATGCATTCACACATCCTATATATTTGGTGAGCAATAGTGAAAGTCATTGTAAAAGCTTAGACCTTCAAGATGCTGTTCCCCTCCCTTTTTTGTTTTGATTGTTTTCCTCAGTCTTTTTTTATTTTTAGTGTATGAATTGATTCAAACAGCTCTTGATACTTGGAAGTGTGGACAGTATGCAAAGCCTCATCTGTAACTGGAAGATAATTTTTGTGCCAGTTCTCCAGGTCTGCATTCTGGATTTCAGACCAGGTTTGAATGCAACTGATGTTGTTCAGTACATTGCTTTTGCCTTTTGAGGAACAAAGACACTTCTTTGCAAGGTACTGAGAATGAATTTATTTGTACACATAAATTGCTCTGAAACCCTAGACAGAAGAGTCAGAAGACTGTCAAAAAGCTGGAAAATCGTAATTGTTGCTGCAAGATAAGCTTTGTGACTTTAATCGCTGATGAAAATCCTTAGTGTGTGAGATGCCCTGAGAATGAAATAGGAATATTCTTGTCTTGTTAGCATATTAACATGCTAAACAAGCTGCTTATACCTTCCTTTACAAGTGAGGCAGGCTAGGTATTAGCTTCAAATAAGCATAAACTTGTTTTGATGACTTTCAATCAATGAACTGAGATATAGATATGAAGATAAAATCAATATAGTAGCAGCTGCTCTGCAACAGCACCACAGAATGGACTGAGAAGTGGTAATATACAGAGATTAAAAATAAAAAGTCTCTTCTTCCAATAAGTAGAAATCACTGCTACAAAAGGTGTTAATGAAGATGTAATAATAATAAAATAGAACTTAAGCCTTCATCCTAGTACTGCTTTGTGTACATGGACTTTCTGACAGTAATTCTGAGGAAAGATTAACTTAAAATGACTTCTTTGGGTTTCTTTTTTTTTTTTTCCAAATTAAAGCCAACATAGGTTGCTAAATCAGAATATCTTCCAGTTCAGAGCAGATTTCGATGGCTACTCCATTTGCTGTTCCATTTCTATCAACTGCAATGAAGTAATTTTATAGACTTTGCCTGGTTTCTGCTGTTAGTTTCTGCATTATGCAAACTTCTAAAAAGCCATATGAATTAGGGAAGAACCTTTTATGTACAGTCGAAGTGACATAAATGCACTATCAAAAAATAAAGACTTCAGTTGCCTATTGTCATGTTAACATTCTAATTATTACATGCTAAAATATGTGATGCTTTATTCATTATAATAAGCCCTATTTTTTTAGTCTGTGTTCATTTTAGTTGGCATAAGACTTCCTGACTTGGGAGAGCAAAAGGGGTTTTTATGTGATTATATGTATGTTGGTGGAGAATATTTGCACTCATGGCCTTTTTCTCTGAGACTGCGACTGACTTCATGTTGGTTTTAGAGCATAAATTGGGATCTGGCTTTGTTAGCTTAAAAATGAGGTTGCATCATGTACTCTGCCTACTGAAATCCTCTTGGTATTACTGTAAAGATACAGAAGAAGCATTAACAAGCTGTATTTGCTTATTGTCGTGGTTTAGGCCATAAATCAGCCACGCAGTTTGCTACATGGAGAATCGAAAGAATGCAACTCCCACAGGTT
>JAOEHX010043328.1:0-14348 GCA_025448015.1 Bolborhynchus lineola | reverse complement strand
CGCGCCGCCCGCCACCGTCTGCTGCCCCACGGAGCTGCGCTCCGGCGATGCCGGCGGCCTCGACCCGCCCGACGTGCAGCGCGGTGAGTGCGGGGGTCCTCCCGGGGCGCGCCGTGGATGGGTCCTGCCTGGGAATGCTCCCCGGGGGACGGAGGGCGCAAAGCGGGCGCTGTGCGTGGAGCAGGGAGGCTGTGCCGCGGATCGATCCTGCTTCTGCATGGTCCTTGGGGCAGTGGGGTGCAGATCGGGTGCTGTGCGTGGAACAGGGAGGCTGTGCCGCGGATCGATCCTGCTTCTGCATGTTCCTTGCGGCAGTGGGGTGCAGATGGGTGCTGTGCGTGGAGCAGGGAGGCTGTGCCGCGGATCGATCCTGCTTCTGCATGTTCCTTGGGGCAGTGGGGTGCAGATCGGGTGCTGTGTGTGGAACAGGGAGGCTGTGCAATAGATGAACCCTGCCCATGCACGCTCCCCGTGGGAAGAGGGTGCCAATCAGGTGCTGTGTGTGGAGAAGGGAAGTCATGCAGTGGATGTATCCTGCCTGTGCACGTTCCCTAGGGTAGAACGATGCAAATAGGGTGCAGTGCTTGGAGCGCGGAGGCCATGCACTGGATGGATCCTGCCTTGCACGCTCTCAGGGCACGCTCGGAGGAGCTGCCCCTTGCTCTGCCCCTGCCACGGTCTGGCCGGCGCTGTGGGCACTGCTCTGTGCCATGCCGGTCCCGGCTATTTGCCGCGGCTGCTGCGGCACAGGCAGCACGACACAGGGCTGCTGCGAGCCCGGAGCAGGAACCCTTTCACTCTGCATTGGTGGAGACGTGGAAAACAATTTGCAGGTAAAATGACCCTTTGCAGTGGCAAATTACCCTTGACTGCTGCAGTCCGGGCGCTTGTTATTCCAGGCAGGAAGTCGCGGCACGGCGCGGCCGGGCTATTAACCAGCCGGAATGAAGCCATTTACTTGTTAACAGAACCTCAAGTGAAGATAAAGCAGCCGTGCTCTCCCGGGCACTGGGGTTGGGCTGCTCATGGTGGCAGGGGCCTGTCTCATCCAGGCGCTCCCTTCATCCATGGGGCATCTCTGCTGAGGTGATGCAAGGGGCTTGGGACACATCTGGCCAGATGTTCCCACTCTGCCAGTGCTTGGTGATGCACAGGGAGGAGGGACCTCCAGCTGTGCTGTGTAGGGTCTTTATCCAGCAGCTTAGGCAGTGGTGATGGGCTGTGGGTGTATATATAATTTCATTGGGATTTAGCATTTATTTCAGGAGCTAAATGTCATTACGGGCAGATCCCCCGACTAAAATCCCTGGTCCATTACAGCTGCAGGGTTATAAATCTCTTCATCCTGAGGGGAGCTGCTTGAACTGGCTTTATTTATTCTATTTCTTCCCTTTTTCCCCCCTTTAAAAGCAACTCCACATGCATGGTTAAGAGCTCAGCATTGGGTCCAGGAGCCATTGCCAAGGTCAGGGGGCTGACACTCACTGTGGGTGCTGCAGGCTGCCCCGTTCTTGTCCTTCTCAAGGGTTCTGCACCACTCCACAGGTGGTTTGGTGGGGTCAGTAATGCCAGGCGCGGCTCAGAGAGAGGATGCTGGGCTGGGTGATGGAGAGCAGGGTCCCCGCAGACCTGGCACACTTGGGCACTGAGCCGCTTGCCACCCCCCTGCAGGCAGGCGCAGCAACCGCTGCGATGGTGAGAACATGAACTCCCCGCTCCTTCCCCACACGACATTCGACGTTCCATTAAAGCCGGGAGGTACAGTGTTCCTGTGGCACCGGAGCCAAGGGTAGCTCGCCCCTCGGCCACCCCGTGTGCCACGCTGCTGCCCGCCGGTGCAGCCTCTGCGCCGGGGTTTAGCCCGCACGGCCACACTGGGCACGGGGCCGGAGCACAGAGCACCCTTCATGGTGGCGGGGGGCGGCGGTCTCGGGCTCCCCCCGGTGCCCCATGGCGTGGAGAATGGTCGCCTTTCAGGGTGGTGGTGGCAGCAGGGCTGAATGGTGCCTGTGAGCGGAGCCTTGGCGGGCGCCCAGCGCTGATCTCACCGGCTTCTCCTGCTCCGAGCACCGCAGCCATGCAGCGACGTGGGGCTGGCGCTCTTCCAGCCGCTCCTCAGCCCCCCGCCAGCCATGGCCCCCTCTGTGCACCGGGTGTCCCATGGGGACAGAGAGAGGTTGGAGCTGGGGAGCCCTCGTGCAAGCACAGCGCAGGGTCCCTGTGGGCAGAAAGCAGGGATGGGCGTGGGGCTGAGGTTGAGGCTTTGTGGGGCAGCGTTGGCACCTTGCAGCCGTGTGTTAGGGATGTTTGGTGGGGAGAGGCCCCCACAGAGCCCACAGTGCTGAGTGGTTCCAGCTCGGGGCTGCATTGCCCCAAACCCATCACCCTTCAGAAAGAAATCCCCAGGGTGGTGATGCAGGACAGGACTGCGGCTGGTGGGGACACAACTGGTTGTGGGGGACACCCTGATGTCCCCAGGAGGACAGCCCTGCCCTTGCAGCCCAGCCATGGTGAGGGGACCCCCAGGGCAGATGTGGGTGCTGGAGGTGGCTGCAGCCACCCCGCAGCGGCAGCCGTGGATTTAGTGCTCTCTGAAGGAAATTGAATTTGGTGCCTCTGTTGAACACAGCCCAGGAGAGATCCCTCATATATCCTTGGGATTTATGGGTTTCCCGGGGCACTTGCCGTGATGTGCATAATCCTGCTCATGGGGGTGAGCAGCCCCATGGGGACCGCCTGCACACGGATCAGGATGCACGGGGGGGAGCAGCTGGGGGTGCCAGTGAGGCGCCCATGCAGCGGTTGCGCTGGTTGAAGGCAGAGGTCAGTGAATTTGGGTCTGGTTGATGTCTCTAATAGGTGTCAGTGCAGGCAGTGCTCCCCGCCTGGGGCTGGGATCACCTCTGTGTGTCACAACAGGAGCTGCAGGGTGTCCAGGGCATGGCTGGGGGCTCCCCTGCCCGGGGGTGTCCCCATGTCACTGCCCATCCGTCCCCTGGGGACATCACCAGGCTCAGCTCAGTGAGGTGGTTGTGCTGTCCCTGGCTCTGTCCTGGCTGTCACCGCAGCAATGTGCCCCTGGCACTCTCGCGGGGGGACACATCCATGGTGCCTGGGGGAGCCTCTGCTGTTTCCTGTGGTCCACGGGAGCTCCCCAGTGTCCTGTGCCCAGGGGCAGGGGGCGGCCCGGGGGGGGCCCTCTTGCTGAGCCCTCCACGTGCCAGTTAATTTCACGCCAAGTGCTCTTGATGGATCGGTTGTTATTTTTGGTGAGCTGAGCCATAAATTTGTGCCACCTCACTGCAGCAAACTGTGCAGAGGAGACGGGAGAGCACCTCTGCCCAGCACAGCAGGGACACAGCACCATGCTCCTGCTGCAGCCCTGTGATGGGGGGATGATGTGTTTGGGGGAGCTGTGGTACAATTTGGGGGGTCTATGAGTGTGCTCAGCCGTGCTCAACCATCTCTTGCCCTTGGGGATGCCACACGGTGCTCAGTGTGGGTCAGGCATCCCTGTGTCCCCCTGCAGTGTCCCTTGACCCACCGTGGCCTGTCCCCATCCTCGCCTCCATCCCCTGCCTGCTCTCACAGGAGCACTTCTCTCTTCCAGGCAATGCACTTGAGGAGAACCAGAAGGTGAAAACCCAGTGGCCACGGTCTGCAGATGAGCCGGGTGTCTACATGGCCCAGACAGGTACCAGTGCGGCCCCAGTACAGGACACGGTGGCACTGGGCTTGGTAGCCAGTGGTGATGGAGGTGGAGCAACCCTCTTTGCTTCCTGCCCACAGAGTGACTTAATTTGCTCCATTTATGTTTTTCCTTTACACCTTCCTCTGAGGCTTGAAAAGCAAAGGATCAAAATCCATTAATTGTGTTCAAATGTATTTATTTGGCAAATCCATTGGGGTCACCTGAGCATTCTGCCTCCCTCCCCCAGCCACCCTGGTTTATGTTCAGAGGGCTCAGAGGTGAGCAGAGATGGATGCTGCAGCGCTCTGAGGGCTCTGCTCCATGTGCTCGGTGTGCAGATCTCCTCCTGGCCACAGTCAGGTGCTCAAAGGGGTCCTGCCCCCCTGGGGTACATGTGGGGTGACCCTGGTGGTGACCCAGCCCAGCCCCAGGGTCCCTGTGTGACACAGAGCATTGTCACCTCCACAGGAACCCTGCATCCTGCCTATATCCAGAACAAATCATCCCTCTCAAAGCCCTCCTCTGTGTATTCCTTTTAAATTCAAACTGATGGCCTTCTCTTCTGGCCTGTCCATTGGCTTCAGAGGCACCATCAAGCTCAATAAGAGCCAGGTGGTTGTAAATGCCAGCACTGTGCCTGGATGGGGAAAGGGGACCTCAGCAGGCTGCCCTGGTTTGGTGCTGTCCCTCATGTGGGGCATGACCCTTCTCTGCGTGCAGCTGGTCCTAGGTCCGAGGGTGGCACAGGCGCCTTCACCTTCCTTATGCCCTCAGTGCCATTGTCACCATGTCCTTGTGCTCATGGGTGCTGCCTGGATCCAGGCCAGGCTGGACACAGGGGCTTGGAGCACCCTGCTCCAGCGGAAGGTGTCCCTGCCCATGGCAGGGGTTGGAGCTGGAGGAGCTTTGAGGTCCCTTCAACCCAAACTGTTCCATTATTCTATGATGCCATGACCCTCCCCAGCCCCCCCGGCAGTCTCCGTCTCTCAGGCTCTGTGTCTCTCTCCCTGACTCCTACAGGGGATCCGGCAGCAGAGGAATGGTCCCAGTGGAGCGTCTGCTCCCTGACGTGTGGGCAGGGCTCCCAGGTACGGACACGCTCCTGTGTCTCCTCGCCCTATGGGACGCTGTGCAGTGGGCTCCTCCGGGAGACACGGACCTGCAATAACACAGCCACGTGCCCAGGTACGGGGGTCTGGGGGCCCCGGCGGGTGCCCAGCGCTGACTGGGAACAGTGGGGACGTGTCACTGAGGGTGCTGCGGTGGATGAGGAGGGTGTCTCTGCGTGGCAGCACTGTCGTGGAAGCAGGCGCTGCCCATCCCGTGCTGGGCTGCCCCCAGACATCCCCGCATCGTCTCGCCTTCCCAGCTCTCCCAGCCCTTGGGAATCCAATGGGGAGCACACAAGCCTTGAATGGCCGCCGCAGTGCAGGGGCATTTGCCTTGGGAGCAGCTCGGTTGTGACCCCTCTCCATCCTGGGAAACTCCGTGTGTCTCCGTGCTTTGGGCTGGAGGACAAGCCAGGGCTGGAGCCTGCGCTGGGGGACACAGGGTGGTGGTGGGGTCCCCAACCATGCAGGGCAGAAGGGGGATGAGCTGCTTGGTGCCTTGAGGCAGGTTGTAGGCAGGAGCAGGCAGGATGCTTGGGGGCTCACTGGGCCATGTACTGGTCTGTCTGTCCATGGTGGTGTCTGTGTGTCTTGTGTGGGACACTGGCAGTGTGGGATGCTCTGTCTGAGCCTGGGATGTTCTGAGGACTTTGCACCCCCAAAACACGCTCCCTTCCATACTGGGGAGCACAGCCCTGTCCTGGCATTCCAGGGGGATCACAGCTCATGGAGGAGCATCCTTTAGGATGCGTATGTGCCATGTGGGTCCCCGCTCTTTGATCTCCCATGGGTGCTACGTGTGAGGAGCCGTGCCTGGTGCAGCGCCGCGGGTTGGGGTGATCCGCGCTGTGCATGGATGGGGGATTCATGTGCACCAGGGCCAGGACATGAGCGGGAGGCTGGAGCAGGGCAGGGAGCGGCCGCGGCGCCGCTGCCTGCTTGAGGCCCTCAGGGTTCAGGCTCAGGCGTGACGATGGGGCAGGAGGTGCCTGTGGAACCGTGCCTGGCTCCCCCATGGAGCCCTGGACACGGGGTCTGCCACGGGCAGGACCGCGGTGGCAGGAGGAGGACGCGGGCACCGCGGGGCCGGGGGCTGCGGCGATGGCACTGTGCTGTGTTGCAGTTCACGGCGCATGGGAGGAGTGGTCCCCGTGGAGCCTGTGCTCGGTGACCTGCGGGCGAGGGGCCAGGACCAGGACGCGGCGGTGCGTGGCCCCGCGGCGCGGAGGGAAAGCCTGCGAGGGCCCCGAGCTGCAGGCCAAGCCCTGCAATATCGCGAGCTGCCAGGGTCAGTACCTCCTCCCCCTGCTCCTCCTTCCCCTGGGAATGCCAGGACACGGCTCCCGGCACGGGGCTGCGGCGCTGTGAGGGACGGGTGGCACCGCCACGGAGCCCTGGGGCCGCCCGTGAGCACATGGGTGCTGTGACATGGGCGCATCCTCCGGTCCCTGCTGGAAACCTGGATGCAGATCCAGCTCTGTCGGCCATGCCAAGGCGCTTGAGCCCCTGCTGCAGGCAGGCAGGTCCAGCCTGGGGACCACGGAGGAGCTGGCTCCTCCTCTGCCCATTGCTGCCTGCTCCGTGTGGCAGGCGCAGCGCTGGCACCAGTGTGACAGTGGGGACATTGTGGGAAGGTGGCCAGAGGTGGCAAAAGGGGTCGGTTCCAAGGTTTGTCTGTGTGTGGTGTGGCATCTTCATCCCTTCCTCCTGTGTGCCAGGAGAGGCTGTGGTGGTGGCCGTGGGGCTTCTGTTGTGATGGACAGTGATGATGCTGTGTCAGGCATGGACCCCACATGTGGTGTGGAGATGCTGGTGGTCGGCTGGGAGCCGGAGATAGGCCAGGAGCTATGGGGTGCATGGGGTGCACCCCATGTGCAGTAGCTCCACCAGGGACCTGCCGCTATGGCACATGGAGATGCTGCTGGAGTGATGGGAGCTCACAGCAGCTCCTTCCCCGCCTGCCCTGGCACTTACAGCAACCGATTTGGTGGGGAGTGATGCTGGGGCGGCTGGTTCTGGCGATCAGCGATGGCAGGGCTCCTGGAGCGCGGCCGTGCAGCAATGCTGGGTGTTGCGGTGCTGCAGGAGCAGCACTCAGGATGCTGAGGGGGCCAGTCCTGGTGACGGTCCCCCCCCAGGGCAGGATCCGGTGCTGGCTGCTGAGGGCTGCGCAGGAGGAGCCGGCACGTCCTTAGGTTGGACCCGTTGCACAGAGCCCGGTGTGGGTCACGGGGAGCCGTGGCCAAGAGGCCGCCGGCCGGTGGGGGCTGACGCCGCTCTCCTTGTCCCCGCAGTGGAAGGGCAGTGGCTGGAGTGGGGCGCCTGGAGCCGCTGCTCCGTCACCTGCGCCAACGGCACGCAGCAGCGGACGCGCAAGTGCAGTGTCTCGGCACACGGCTGGGCCGAGTGCCGTGGGGCACACGCCGACGCACGGGAGTGCTCCAACCCCACCTGTCCCAGTAAGGCCCCGCGCGGTGGGGGGAGCGGGAGGGGAGGCCATGCGTGCCAATGGCACGGCACATCGGGGCACAGCACATCGGAGCACAGCACATCGGGGCACAGCACATCGGGGCACATCACATCGGTGCACAGCACATCGGTGCACAGCACATCAGTGCACATCACATCGGTGCACACCACATCAGGGCACAGCACATCAGGGCACAGCACATCGGGGCACAGCACATCGGTGCACACCACATCAGGGCACGCCATGTCGATGCACGGCACATCGGTGCACGGCACATCACTACACACCACATCATTGCACACCACATCGTTGAACCCCATGTCGGTGCACGGCACATCAGCACATGGTCCAGCCTTGCATCTGCTGCAGTGTCACCCCTGGTGACACGAGGACGCAGATTTGGTCATAGGGGAGCAGGAGCCAAAGGGTGATGCCAAAGATCAGCAGTCACCCTCCCTTGTACTGGTTGAACCCACTGGGTACGGAGTCAGGGATTCACCCTGTGCCCTCACCCCTGTGTCATGGGGTGACCCGTTGGTGTTAGGTGGCTGCAGGTCCTGACGTGCTTTGGGTGTGCAAACACGTTCGAGCTCTTGCGCGCACGCATGGTGCTGGCTCTGGGGGTAGATGGGCCAAAGGATGGATCCTGTTCTCATCATGTCCTTCAACCTCATCTTCATCTTGTCCTTTGAGCCCTCGGCATTGGTCGCAGGCGTGGAGAGGGGTGGTTGCTGCGCCATGGCCACCACGGCAGCTGGAGCCGGGATTTGGCTCTGCCATGCACCCAAGGAGGCCCTTGGGCTGCTGGCACGGGTAGCGTCTGCAGGAGATTTCAGTCATTGATCCATGGATTTCATACGCAGAGGGGCTTTTGATCCATGGCATAGGGGCAGCTGTAGCTGGTGCCTACCCCGTCTCCATCCCTCTGGTGCCACTTCCCATGCTGAGCCAGGTATCCCATGGTGTCCCCATCCCCACAGCAGACAGCAAGTGGGGCCCCTGGAACCACTGGAGCCTCTGCTCCAAGACCTGCGACACGGGCTGGCAGCGGCGCTTCCGCATGTGCGAAGGCACAGGCATGCAGGGCTACCCCTGCGAGGGCTCCGGCGAGGAGGTGAAGACCTGCAACGAGAAGAAGTGCCCAGGTAGGGACATCCCCACCCCAGTGACCATCGCCCTGCGTCCAGCCTGCACCTGACCCCCTGTTCTCACCCCCCAGCCTACCATGAGATGTGCAAGGACGAGTACGTGATGCTGATGACCTGGAAGAAAACGGCTGCAGGGGAGATCATCTACAACAAATGTCCCCCCAATGCCACGGGTGAGGGGCGCAGGGCAGGGGGTGTTGGGTGGCACCAGGGGTCATCGCCCACCCTCAGTGTGCCGATTCCTGCGCCAGCTCCAAATCTGGTTGTCCCACACAGGGTCTGCCAGCCGCCGGTGCCTGCTGAGCCCCCATGGTGTTGCCTACTGGGGTGTCCCCAGCTTCGCCCGCTGCATCTCCCACGAATACCGATACTTGCATCTCTCAGTAGGTGCTCGCTCTGGCGTGGACCCTCCTTACCCTCTCCTCCCCTCCCCAGCACTAGGGGTCTGCCCCATCCCTGGGCACATGGGGAAACTGAGGCAGGGCCCCCCAGACAGGGCTGGGAAATGGGATCCCTTGCTAGAGCCAGGAGTCCAGGCTGTGCTCCCGTGTCCTCTGGAAATCAGGATGGGAAGGACCCCCAACACCCCCCATAACCTGCTGCTACCCTAAGTAGTGCAATTAGCCCGGCAGTGTCCACCCTTCCTGGGCTCTGAGCACGGTGAGGGACTTGGGGATACGGCTGAGGGTGCTGGCGGCCAAGTGACACTGTTGTCCTCCCCCTTGGACAAGCTGCGGGAGCATCTGGCCAAGGGGCAGCGGGTGCTGGCAGGCGAGGGCATGTCACAAGTGGTGCGGAGCTTGTTGGAGCTCATGGCCCGTAAGACCTACTACAGTGGGGACCTGCTCTTCTCCGTGGAGATCCTGCGCAACGTCACCGACACCTTCAAGAGGGCCACGTACATCCCATCCTCTGAGGACGTGCAGGTAGCGGGGCTGGGGACGGCGAGGGCCAGCCCGGGGGGGTGGTGCCCAGCCCCAGACCTGCTGAGCCCTGGCCCCGCAGCGCTTCTTCCAGGTGGTGAGTTACATGGTGGACGTGGAGAACCGGGACAAGTGGGAGGATGCGCAGCAGGTCAGTGGAGCCGGGCACGGGCACGGGCGGCCCGGGCGCAGCCGGCGCATCCCCACCATGGCCCCTCTCCCGCAGGTCTCTCCTGGCTCCGTGCACCTCATGAAGGTGGTGGAGGACTTCATCCATCTGGTGGGGGACGCGCTGAAGGCTTTCCAGAGCAACCTCATCGTCACCGACAACCTGGGTGAGCACCCAGGGCGGGGGGGGCACAGTGCTCAGTGAGGGCAGGGGGCTGAGTGCTGACACCGGCTCTGCCCCACCAGTGATCAGCATCCAGCGGGAGCCCGTCACCGCTGTCTCCAGCGACATCAACTTCCCAATGAAGGGGCGCCGGGGCATGAAGGATTGGGCCCGCAGCTCCGAGGACAAACTCTTCATCCCCAGGGAGGTGCTCAGCCTCGCCTCTGCCGGTGAGCCAGCAGCGGCACGTGTTCGAGCGTGCACGCCAGGGAGCATGCATGGGAGAGCGCACATCTGGGGCTCTGCACATGTGTGCATGCGTATGAGCATGCATGGGAGAGCGCACATCTGGGGCTCTGCACGTGTGTGCATGCGTATGAGCATGCATGGGAGAGCGCACATCTGGGGCTCTGCACACGCGTGTGCATGGATCATGCACGTGTGGCGAGGAGCACATTCACACACGTGTGAGCAAATGTATCTGCGGATGTCTGTGCCTGTGGACACGTGTGGGCTGGCATGGCTGGGGCGGTGTGTGCACAGTGGGAGTACACACGTGTGTGCCGGTGTGTGCCGTGCCTGTGTCGCAGAGGGGTTCCCTGTTCCTTCACGCGTGTCGGGGACAGGCGTGTGTGCTGTCACGTGTGCTCACGTGCTGGCTGAGCCCCTGTGTGTGCTGTGCTCATGGCACCGCTCTCCCTTCGCTGCCCCCGCAGAAGCGGATGAATCGTCCCACTTTGTCATCGGGGCCGTGCTGTTCCGCACTCTGGGGCTGATCCTGCCCGCGCCCAGGTGAGTGAGCTGCCCGCTGTGCCCGCGCCTGTCCCCATCCCTGTGACAGCCCCTGCTGCCCCCCCGCAGGACCCCCCTGGCCGTCACCTCCAAGGTGCTCATGGTGACCGTGCGCCCTCCGACCAAGCCCTCTGAGCCGCTTGTCCTGGTGGAGCTGTCCCACATCATCAACGTGAGTGTCCCCAGCCCCGCGCCCTGTCACCTCCTGGTCCCCTGTGGGTCCCACCAGCCCCATCCCCAGGCAGAAGCCAGCAGCTCCTCTGCGGTGGGGCTGTGCCAGTGCTGGGGAAGCCGGGCAGGTCCCCATGGACCAAACACCCTCTGGGGATGGGAGAAGGGCAGGGGCTGAAGTTCTGACCCTCCTTTCTGTCCACAGGGAACGTCTCACCCGCAGTGCGTCACCTGGGACTACTCAAGGACGTGAGTGCAGACAGGGACATCGCTGGGTGACGGGTGCTGGCGGGAGGGATGGGGAGCGGGGCTGGTCCCTCACTGGGGTGAACCAGGAGCTCTGTGCCACGGCGCCGATGCTGCCAGCCTGCCAGATGCGATCTGTGAGCGCGGAGCCCAGCGCCGCGGGAAAGTAGGGCACGGGGAGGGGGCCAGGCTCCTGTGGGGGCTCTGCACCCCGGGGCACTGGTTCCAGTGCACCCCCAGCGCTGACGGGGAGGCGATGGGTTGAGCGGTGCAGCCGATCCCAGCCCGGCGCGGGGTGGGATGAGCTGTTCCCAGCAGTCCCACAGACCCAGTTCCCAGGTTCTCCGCCTTGCTGGGAGCCGTGGCTGCTCTCCCAGCCCCCTCTAGGGGGGTCCTCCTGGGGGGAGGGCACCCAGGCAGGTCTGGCTTTGGGGCAGCACATCTCTGTTGTGAGCCATGGGGGCTCCTGCCCTGGTGCTGCCTCATCCCCATCCATCCCCACTACCCCTCCTCCTGGGCCTGTCCCCCCTTTCTGTGGTTTCCCCCTCCACCCAGACCTATTTGGGATGATTGAAAATGAAGCCTTCACGTTGCACAGCTCCGTGAGGATCAGAGCCCGGGCGGGCAGGGCAGCGAGGGGGGGATTAACCTATCCCCTGGCAGTACCCCTCCATCCACCACCCCCGAGGCAGGGCCAGCAACGGGTTAAGTCTGGAGGGGCAGGGGGGCTGCGCCTGTGTTTGATCATTTCAAACTGCTCCCCCTCACTCTCCCTGTCCCATTAATCAGGGATGCTGGCTTGGGAAACTGGGACACAGAGAGCTGCCAAACCCTGGAGACCCTCCCGGCGCACACCAAGTGCCAGTGCCGCCAGCTCGCCACCTTCGCCGTCCTCGCCCAGCTGCCCAGAGACCTGGTAGGGGACTGGGATGAGCCCGCTGGGGACAGGGGCTGCGCACGGGGGTGATCCCCGGGCGGTGGGGCCTGGCCGAGGCGGGGGTCCCAAAGGAGGGTGGCGATGGGCAGGGTGCTGCCTGCAGGCATCCTGGTGGATGGGGCGCGCACTGGAGGGTGGGGGGGTGTCTTTCATCACGCATGGGAAGGGCCCCCGTGGCCCCCCAGGGATGGGCTCATGTGGGTACGGGGCCGTTGTGGTCTCTAGGGCTCCATGCAGGGCATTGCTGTGTGCCAGGAGGGGAGGGGCAGGCCTGGCCCCATGTCACCCCAGCATCCCCCCATCCCATTGCTATTCCACCTGCATCCTGCGTTGGCATGGAGATGGGCATGGGTCCCCAGGAAGCCGCCTTGGCTGCGATGCCACCAACCCCCTCAGCACCAGGGGGTCCCCAATCAGGGGGGTGGAGAGGCCCAGTGATGCACAGGGAGCAGCTATGCGGGGGGTGGGCTCAGCCATTTGCCCCTCCCTGTTCCACACCAGGCCATGGACTCCTCGGGTACCCCATCCGTGCCGCTGATGATTGGCTGCGCTGTGTCCTGCATGGCCCTGCTGACGCTGCTGGTGATCTACGCTGCCTTCTGGAGGTGACACGGGGACAGAGGGGGACCTGGGGGGGACATGGGGTGCAAGACCATGTGGGAAGGGGGTGGCAAAATGGGGGCACAGCATGAACAAAGGCTCATCACCAATGTGATGAAATGCAATGTGGTGGGAATGGAAGAACTGTGGCTGCAGCCGCGCTGCGTGGCACTGCGCCGGCACACGACAGCAGCTGCAGCGTGCTAGGGACGAGGGATGGGTGTGGGACAGGCTGGTGCCCTGGCCCCACGCTGCTCCTGCCCGCAGGTTCATCAAGTCGGAGCGCTCCATCATCCTGCTCAACTTCTGTGTCTCCATCCTGGCCTCCAACATCCTCATCCTTGTGGGGCAGTCCCAGATGCTCAGCAAGGTGGGTGCCAGCACCGTGCCCCCTTCATGGGGGTCCCTGGGTGGGCGCAGGGGCTGCAGTGGGGTCCGAGCCCTCTTCTCCTGGCCGGTCTTCTCATCCCTGCTGGCTCCCAGCATCAGATTGAATTTGGATTAACTCAATCTCAGGATTAAATCCGTTGCGTCTGTGGCTTTGACACAAACCCTGCCTGGGTTTGGGAATTTAAGCACCACGTGGCTGCAGTGGTGCTGTGATGCCTCCCCTTGATGTACCCACATCCCTGCAGGGCGTGTGCACCATGACAGCCGCCTTCCTCCACTTCTTCTTCCTCTCATCCTTCTGCTGGGTGCTGACGGAGGCCTGGCAGTCCTACCTGGCAGTGATCGGCCGGATCCGGACACGCCTGGTCAGGAAACGCTTCCTGTGCTTGGGATGGGGTAAGAGCATGGCAGGGCCGGTCCTGATGGGCGGGGGGGGGCACTGCAGGGTTGTCAGGAGGAGAAACTGAGGCACAGTGCAGGAAAGCAGACCCCAGTGTCTTGGCTCCCCTGACCACCAGACCATGGGGGCTGACAGAAAGGCTCCATCCCCATGCACAGGGGTGATGCGGGGGTGACAGTGCTGCCACCCCCTGCAGCTCCAGCCTCGTCTCCCCTCTCCAGGGTTGCCAGCCCTCGTGGTCGCAGTCTCTGTTGGCTTCACACGGACCAAAGGCTACGGGACAGCGAGCTAGTATGTGGGGGCCGGGGGACACAGGGCTGGGCGTGGGACCGCTCTGGGCTGGAAGCAGTGCTGGGAGCACGGGATGGGGACCTGGATGGTCCCATCTCCACCAGCCCCTGATGCAGCGCGGTCCCTGCAGCTGCAGGCTCTCGCTGGAGGGCGGTTTGCTCTACGCCTTCGTGGGACCCGCTGCTGTCATCGTGCTGGTGAGCTGACCCCGAGCCTGGGACCCCCAAACCCCACCCCGGTGCGTGGTGGGTGCCAGCCCTGCCTCGCCGAGGGCTCCATGCCCTAATCCCGGCGCCGCTCTCGCCCAAGGTGAACATGCTGGTGGGCATCATCGTGTTCAACAAGCTCATGTCCCGCGATGGCATTTCAGATAAGTCCAAAAAGCAGCGAGCTGGGTAAGTGCCCCGGGGCTGACACTGCTCCGGCCCTGCCGCAGGGCACGGCGAGGGGCGTCCAGCGGCAGCGCGCTGCGCATGGGGCACACTGCGCTCCGTCAGCGGGTGGGGGGAGCCAAGCGCGGGGCAGCCACAGCCCCTCGTGGTAGGCTGCTGGGTGGGGGGAGTCATCCCAACGCCTTCCCCTGGGGAAGGGGGAGCAGCACACTGTGGAGCCCATTCCTTGCTGCCAGCGGAGGGGGCTGAGCCCTGCCTGCCCCATCCCGCCACCACTCATCATTAACAACTGCTGCTTCCCTCAACTAACCCGACTCTTCTCTCTCTCTTTCTCTTTTTCCTCTCCCATTTGCTTTTTGCCTCCGTCCGCCCATCCATCCATCCATCCATCCATCCATCCATCCATCCACCCCTCCCTCCCTCTCTCCCTCCCTCCCTCTGTCTGTCCATCCATCCC
>JAOEHX010043325.1:6233-31891 GCA_025448015.1 Bolborhynchus lineola | reverse complement strand
GAAGGCTGCTATGAGGTCTCCACGCAGCCTTCTCTTCTCCAGGCTGAACAGCCCCAACTTTCTCATCCTATCTTCATGCAAGAGGTGCTCCAGTCCCCTGATCATCCTCATGGCCCTCCTCTGGACTTGTTCCAACAGTTCCAGGGGCAGGATCACCTCCCTTGACCTGCTGGTCATGCTCCTTTTGATGCAGCCCAGGATACAGTTGGTTTTCAGGGCTGCGAGCACACACTGCAGCCAGCTCATATTCATATTCTCATTGACCAACATCTGTAAGGCCTTCTCCGCAGGGCTGCTCTGAATCTCTTCTCCAAGAATCATTGAGATCTCTTTCTGCCATTTAAGTCTGTTGTCTTGTTTATGATATTTCTAGAGTGCTTGAAGGCTTTGGGACACATGGAGCGTGCTGCAGAGAGCTATGCCAAAGTTGTTGACCTTGCTCCACTGCACCTGGATGCAAGAATCTCACTTTCAATACTTCAGCAGCAGCTGGGCCGACCTGAAAAAGCTCTGGAGGCTCTGGAACCAATGTATGATCCAGATACATTGGCTCAGGATGCTAATGCTGCCCAACAGGTAGGCAAAGTGTTTTTCCAATTTAGGATATATTATCCTGTTAAAACTGTGGCAGGGTCAAAGATGTCAGCTGTATAGGGCCAGGGATTGAGAATTGCCATCTACAGCATGGTGAGCCTTCAGAGCACAGAAAATGATTCACTACAGAGTATCAGGATGAGTCCTCATGGCTCTTTTTTCCTGACCATTTCATTGGTATTTCCCTGTCCTACCTGATTACTTCTATGTAATGTACAAGCTCTTGGGCACTGAGAACCAGTCTTGATACCAACCACTTTGTACTGAGGCGATCAGCAGTTGGTACATATGAGCTACATGTATTGGTTGGTTTCTGTTGACTGCTGCTAGTGCAGCAAAGGTTCTATATCCCCTCTCTAGCAGCACCTTCACTATAGGTAAGAATTATGGCAAATTTGTCTGAAATCTGAGACTTGAAACAGTAACTACTGCAGGGCAGTTTAGGGATATCTTTCTTGTTGCTCCTGCAAAGACTGTTACAGCCTTCTATAAGCTTTTTACAATCCTATTAATACTGTATTGAGTAAAAATTGGTTTATAAACTTTCTGTGCAGTATTAATGTGTAATATTCAATATTATCTAGGAATTAAAGCTACTTCTCCATCGTTCAACGCTGTTGTATTCCCAAGGCAAAATGTATGGTTACGTAGACACTTTACTTACAATGCTGTCAATGCTGCTGAAGGTAAGCCCATTTTTCCAGCTGCACATTAAGAAATTGTACTGCTGTGAGTTGACAAGCAACAACCAAACTCAGAAGGAAAGCTAGTGGGTTTTATACACAAATGGTTTCATAACTTTGTTAGATCATAAGTTTTAGACTGATTTGGGTTGGAAGGGACCTGAAAGCTTTAGTTCCAGCCCTGGGCAGGGACACCTTCCGCTAGATCAGGTTGTTCAAACTGGCCTTGAACACTACCAGAGATGGGGCAGCCACAACTTATCTTGCAGGGAGTCTGTAATACTGGTGTTCCTACCTGTAGTGGTCAGAAGAGAGAACCACTTGTGTGTGTAATCCTTAAGTGACTTCAACTCCCTGTTCCTCAGTGGACGTAGAACACAGTGAATACTAAAGCTGCTTCTCACCTTTTTAGCAATCCACAAAGTTCTTTCATGAAGTGTTGATACTGGCTTTTATTTCTACAATTTTCTTTTGCATTTCTTAGTTAATGTGTATTTTCTTGTGACAAACAGATGTCTTTGGTCATTTTAGTTATTAAATAGAGTGGTGGCAGTTTTGTGTTTATTGGGGTTTGTTTATCAGCAGGGAGGGAAGGGAATATTTAGCCCTCAGTTTTATCTGTTTGGTCAGAGCCATTACTGTTGTATTACACTGGCTGAGTAGCTGACTATGCACATGTTGCTGACGGTACAGAAAGGCATTGTTCTTCTTATGTTTCTATGCAGATTGATTTGAATCTATACAGAGATGTTCAATCCCAGGAAAAGTCTTTTAAGTAATTTAAAGAGTTAGTATCTTTCTTTTGCATAGCCCAGTTTGCACTGGAGCATGAGACAATGCAGAGATAATACTCCTCTTGGGAATGTTTTCTCCCATGATATTGCTCTATTGTGGGATTTCTAAGTTGCAGGCTGTTTTGGCCTGCAACATGAGCAGGATGGATTGGCCATAAAGCTGCCTTTGTCACAGGATGTATTACTGTAATCTGAAATGCTGCCCTTAAATTTGTTTCTAGGTAGCAATGAGCAGAGCTCAGGTGTGTTTGATATCTAGTTCCAAGTCTGGAGAGAGACACCTCTATCTTATTAAGGTGCCAAGAGATAAAATTTCTGACAATGACGACCAAGAGACAGCAAATTGCGATGCAAAAGGTAATAAATGTTTATTAAAAACAAAAAGGCAAACTCTTTAGTCCTGAAAAATGGAACAGACATTGCTGTTTTGTGTGCTAAATCTGCACAGTTCATGTTAACGTTGCTTTATTTATAGGGCAAAGAAGGTATCAAAAATGAAGATAATACAGTTTAAGGGAACAGTCTCTATTCAGAGAAGAATAGGAAGATTTCAGACACAGTTTGAGAAGGATCTCTAGAGGTTTTATGGTCCAATATTCTCCTCAGAGCAAGTACACATACAAATCTAGAACACCAAAGAATCCATGTTTTCAGTGTGGTGTGGGTTTTTTTTAGCTGTCCCAGGCTCAGCTGAGCCAGGCTACATACTCTTAAGCACTGTTGGTAGATCAGACGAGTAACTTCAGGGCATTCATGTGGTATGTTTGCAGCTTGAACTCTGTATATCTTGTTATTTGTTCCCAAGTTTTGACTGCTTTTTTGCTGGCACTTTACAGACTGCATTTAAACTGAGAAAAGTAAATATTTTCTCTTTATTTTGCCTGTTAATGCTGAGATGGTTTTGAAAAGATCAGTTTGACACATTCGCCTTTTTAAGAGTTTAGCACTCCTGGTTTAATTTTCCTAACTTCCTGACTTGGGTATTTTTAGCAATCTTAGCTGTTCTCACAAGTGTTTTGACAAAAGATGACTGGTGGAACCTCCTTCTGAAGGCTATATACGCCTTGTGTGACCTCTCCCGGTACAAGGAGGCAGAGCTTCTAGTGGATTCCTCCCTGGAATATTATTCATTCTACGATGATAGACAAAAGCGCAAGGAGCTGGAATACTTTGGGCTCTCTGCTGCAATACTGGACAAGAATTTCAGAAAAGCATACAACTATATCAGGTGGGTACTGAGGAGGTAGATCAAACTCTTCTGGAATTGCTTCCGCTGAGGCTGTAGTCATACTGCTAAAGGAGGCTGGCTGATGCTTTTCAACTTGTGCTAAAAAAGATAAGGTTATTGAAACTAAAGGAGCTTTCTGATAGCTTCTTATTCCAAAACATGCATCATGCAGCAGGGTGGTTGATTTGGACAGAACCATTGCTTCTGTCTCAGTCAACTTTCCCTCACGCAGTGACTTGCTCTTTGAGTGTCTCTGCTGTGTTACCTTCCCTGAATTGTTGAATTTTTTATTGCAGATACAGCATTTACTATGTAGCATCTATGAATTTCTTGTGTACTTTTCATTCTCTAGAATAATGGTGATGGAAAATGTCAATAAACCTCAGCTGTGGAACATCTTCAATCAGGTTACTATGCAGTCTCAGGATGTCCGGCACCATCGCTTTTGTCTCCGCCTGATGCTGAAAAACCCTGATAACCATGCACTGTGTGTCCTGAATGGGCATAATGCGTTTGTGTCTGGCAGTTTCAAGCATGCTCTTGGTAACAGCATTAATGTTCTAATATTAACAAATATAGCAATTAAATGTGCTTTTTTCTGAGAAAGATTTATTAAAGTCCTTTTTTTTATACATCAGAAAATTACAGGTGGCTTCACAGTGTTAGGCTGGTGCTTTAATATTTTGTACACAAAGCATTGCTGAGTTTTGGTAATAAGGATGAAGCTGGCGTATTTCAGTTTCAGCACACTTTGCAAATGTAACTAACTTGCGAAGATAACTGAATTCTAATGATAATGATGAAGGGCAGAAACAGACCAATTTGAAGAGCTAATAAAGTTGGTTAGACATTTAAGCAGGTCTTTGAAGTAAACCCACTGCTTGCAATCAAGCCCTTCACACACTTAAGATGTGTGGCCTCCAGGATATAAATCCTAGCAAGGACTATGATTGCTTTCTGTGTTGGCCTGTGTTATGCTTACTTTTACATCACAGTCAGCATTCTTCCTTCAGAATTGAAGGAGTGCTGAAAATACAGAATTCTCTTTCATGTTTTTTCCTGTGTACTTTGCTGTAGGTATATTAAACTGTCTCTCCTCTTAGTTCACACTTCTAACGTGAAGATTTTCTTTCCTGCTTTTAAATTCCTCAGGAGTAGTTTTCATAACAAACATCTTGATTCAGTTCTTTGCTTTTAGGACAGTATGTGCAAGCCTTTCGTACAAACCCAGATGAACCTCTGTACAGTCTTTGTATTGGGTTGACTTTCATCCACATGGCTTCTCAGAAGTATGTGTTGAAAAGGCATGCTCTTCTGGTACAGGTGAGTTACTGTGATGGTTTTTACCTACAGTGTTTTCCTGTCCTCGTATACTGCAGACAGTTATGGCTACAACATACTCTCTTTAAATAACTTTTCCTAATTAAAATGGCATCAAAAGAGAGAAGTGGCAAAACATGAACACAGATATGAACATGCTTTTGAACTGTAATTATACCCATCTCAGTCTCCTCTCCTTTTAGCCAAATGTAGCTTCTTCTGCTGTGCATATACAGTGATTAACCACATAGATGTTAGCAGCTGCAGCTGTTTGTGAAAATATTACTGATTTCAGCATTGATGGATGTAGTCTGGATTTTCTTCCAAATTGTTCTTGCCCTGCCTTGCTCTGAAGAAGTGCTGTAGAAGAGAACCCATGACATGTGCCCTTCATAGATGTGTCTCATAAACTGCATTGTTGGAGCAAACTTTAGAGACTTATAAATTGGGGCTCCCCCCCATCTTTATTTTCTCTTCCCCCTTTTAGGTGCTTCTCACGGCCCTCTTTGTATAGATGTTGTGATACCCAGGTTAGGCTGCCCTCGGTTTTTCAGCTCCCTTCTTCACGTTTTCCTTTAACCCAGCAGATCCAGTTACAAATCACTGGTTGATTATTCCCAGACTTTAAAAGTAATTTCCTCTACTTTCCACCAAGTATTTTCATTAGCTTGAAATGCTTTTAAATTCCTGTGGCCACTGAGCCTGGGAGTCAGCAGAACAGGGTGAGGATTCTGAGCTCTCACGACTTCTGAAACTGCTGAAAAAGTGTAACTTGCACTGACTTTGACGAAAGCTGCAGGTCCTCAGCTACTCTAAACCAAAACCTATTATGTTTTTAAGGTGGTTGGCTCTTCTGAACATGAACCAGTCTTACCAGCGTGTATACTGCATAAACACATATCTATGTACATACATTGAGCAAACTAGTGCCATAAGTCACTTTACTCATTAATTGTGTGCTCAGCTTCTTAAAGAGATCTCCTCATTGTTACCAAGGCAGTGAGACTGACAGAGCACAGGGTTTATAGTCTCAACAATTGAGTGTGACTTATTTATTACCATTATTGCCTGTGGTTTTGTGGGGGAGCACAGATCACAAGTTTAAGTCGATACACTTAAACACCTCTTCTCCAGCATTCTTTGCTGCCATCTTGTTGAAGGGGACACTCACAAATGTGCATACTATGTGTACAGGGATTCTCCTTCCTTCACCGGTACTTGGACCTGCGTGGACCATGTCAAGAGTCATTCTACAACCTTGGCCGTGGCCTTCACCAGCTGGGATTGCTGCACCTGGCAATCCACTATTACCAGAAAGCACTTGAACTTCCTCCCCTCACCTTAGAGGTACTGTTTCTTTGTGAGTTAGGTGTAGAGAATAAAGTCAGGTCGATGTTAGTAATTTATCAGCCATAGTTAAAATAGGTACATAAGATCTATTTCATTGAGTTTCCTTTAATTTGTGTTGTTATTCCTTGTCACTGGAAGCCCAAATCTTATTGTCACCTGGTAGTATATTTAAGCATGTGTTAATTTCACAGGTTTATGAATTTTGAAGGGTTTACTCATAGGCTGAGTGAAGCAACAGCAGCAGAAAGGGTCACTACAGAACTTCACCTGAATAAGTAGCTGAACTTTATATATATATATATATATTACATGCAATTAATTCTATCTGGAAGTTGTATCTAGTCGCCCATGCTGTAAAAGAGCATGCTGGAGCAATATGACCCATAATTAAGATTGCCTGAAAGCCTCTGAGCCATGGTTTTACTCTGATTTGTATTACAACATCCTAATTGATGTGTCATATGTTTACAAGTCTGGTTGAGAGGAAGTTTGCTTTGGCATGGGAAGGTAGTAAAATTGCAAGTACGTTTGAAAGACAGGAAGGGTTGGTAAAGTGAGGAACATGGGTGTTAGCACTGGAGTTCAAAGCAGCATCTTGTGACGGTGTGAAAGATATAAGCAGTATTCACATTCTGATTGAAGAAACAACTACTTTGCATGCAAAGACAAATTAAGACAGTACTTTCCTAGTTTGTGAGCTGGCTTTCTAATTTACAGCTGATCTGAGTATGTAATTATGTAAATCTTTGATTAGCAACATGTGGCAACTCCTTAAAGAGGGAGGGCACAAGGAATACTACTACTTTAGTTTCTGTGCAGCTGAAAGCCTATATAAACCATGAATA
The DNA here is from genome assembly GCA_025448015.1 of Bolborhynchus lineola. NCBI lineage: Eukaryota > Metazoa > Chordata > Aves > Psittaciformes > Psittacidae > Bolborhynchus > Bolborhynchus lineola. Next base: position 25,077 of record JAOEHX010043325.1, on the reverse strand, counting down.
TGTGATGATACTGTAATTGCTACTCGTATTTCAATTTTTATACTATTTTTGCATATAGTAACTGTTTTCCATCATTATTTTTACAGGGAATAGAGACTGATCAGACAGACTTGAGAAGAGATGCTGCCTTTAACTTGTCACTTATTTATCAGAGCAGTGGAAACATCAGAATGGCTCGGAAGCTTATGTATACCTATGCAGTTATATGATGAGGTTTGTGGCAGGTGGAACTGATGCTCTCCGTATTAACTTTTGCATTATGCAGGACTGGGGAAAAGAGTTTGTGTATATTTTCCTATGAGTGGTCAGAGACAGGGCTTGTGCTGTACATGGCTTAATGGACTACTTCTACTTCCAGCATTTGAACTGTATCACGAATGAATGGAAACTGACATGCTCAAGTCTGTCTGTTATTAGCTCTTCTTCTCTGATTCACTCCTTTGTAATCCCAGTCTTGTATATAGAATGAAACTGAAGTCCAGTGCAGCTTGTTGTTTTGAGGGTTTTTTTTAGGGAAGATTTATGATGTGCAATATTACAGTCAGTTACTAGTGAGGTGGTTCAAGAAGCCCTGTTCGCTGGTGATGAGGTTTGCTTTTTTAATGTGCAGTATTAAAGCACTGTAATTCAGAAGCAGTGGGCTCATACTAATCCCCAGAGGATGGAGAACTCACTATTTCAAGTATTCAGAATTTTCTAGGAGTTCCTATTCCTAGCAGCTCTCCTGTTTGAAGGAGCTTGATTTCTATTTACTGAAATCAGTGTGACCTCTGTTGTTGTTCTGAACTTGTTAATAAAAATTCTGAGGATAATGATAATGTTTACTCATTCTCAGCAAAGACAGATCCTACTGAATAGAGCAAAAATTAATCTAATAATATCATATAGCTTCTTATTTCACATTCACTGCAAATGGTCTGGGGTTTTAATTAGTTCTGACAGTTCAACATCAGAAAATATGACAGTGGAAGCATACTGCTTCTGATACAGCAAATTATGCTTTACCATAAATAAAGAGTATGCAGTTATATATATATAGCTATATGTATGGATATATGTTATGTGCTACAGCAAAATATGACTGAGTCATACTTTTCGGCAAGGTAGTTCTCTGAACAGAAAACAAGCTGTGCTGTTGCCTCCCAAGGCAACAAGTAGCTAGTTACTTATGGGACCACAGCTAACTGCTGTTTGCTTTCAGCCCACTTGCATTTAATGAAACTCAGTCAATATGGACTGGAAAATTCATATTGTGAGCAAGCAGTGTTCTGAAAGGATGTGCTAAACAATTTTGAGCATCTAGAAGGAAGAGATACTACTTGTCTCAATGCCAGTTACCTAAATCTTCCTCAACTGCTTGTGCCAAAAAAACCCCGCACTTATATATGAAGGTAGAACTTAGGTTAGGTTTTTTTTTCCCTTACCTATATCCAACTTGCATATATGGCTGTGAGATGAACAATCTTTGACTTAGATTTCACTGCTGATATCAGCACTGCCAAGTGTAGAAAGCTGTTTGCCATCCACATTTGCTGAAGGCCACAGCCTGACAAGAAGATAAGGAACAAGCAACCTTCTTGCTCCTTAGAAAATCCAGTTTTAAATACTGTAAATGTTGCTGTAACTAAGAGAGGCTGAGCAGCGACCAAGTCTGAGGAAAGGCTAGCAGTGTAGAGCTCAATTACTGATCCTGCAGGTGGCAGAAGTGTTAGATTATACTACAGCTTTGTTGAAATTACTGTGTTTAAAGAAAAAAACAAGTTCCTGTCAATTGTGTACTTCTGATGTTTCCAGCGGGTGAGCTGCCATTCATCATGGTACGGTTCACAGTGCAGAGCAGGCTCTGAGCAAACTAGATTCCTTTCAAATGAAGGCAATTTACAGGATGCCTTCCAGAAGTGCTCCAGTTGCTAGTGAGCATTCAGTCAGCAGGATCACACTAGAGCAAATCCAAAGGAAAACCCAGTCCAGACATCTGGACCAGCTCTTTCATTTTGCATGTGATCCACAGAGCTGCATCACTTACTAAAGCAGACATAGCCAAAACTTAAGGTCATGCTAAAGTTTAAAGGTACTGGGATCCGGTAATCCTTCACAACTACACCATATCTTCCTGCTTTCCACCCTAAATCCCAAACAGGCTTAAAAGAAGCAACAGGAGGTGTTGAACCTAGAATAGACTGTCACTATGCAAATGTAAGTCCAAATTTTAATGGCCGTAGCATGTCAATAATCAAAGTAACTACAGATGCATGGCCCTAGAGAGAGCAGAGGATTCTGGATCGAGGAAGGGGTGAAAAAACATCCCTTTAGCTACTCCTTATATTGGTAAAAACTCCCACAGAAGGAAAACAGAGGTGCTGGTGCTGTTGCCCTGCCAACATGCAGTTCATACAAACACAGCTGCCTTGTGCTTTGTCCTTTCTGGAAGGCTAAGGGCACACTCGTTTGTCCCTTGTTAGGCAACCTACTTATTCAGTGTAAACATGAACAGGCCTGTATGTAAACATGAATGGGCCTGTATGTAAACATGCATAGGCCTGCTTTTAAGCAGCACAATTTAATGAAGCTCAGGTGTGCATTAGCTTCAATAGTGTGCTCAGCCACCCCTTGTTCCTTAGAACAGCCATTTGCTTCAAGAAGAGATTCACATCATGGTGAATTAGAGTCCTATCACATAAGTTACAGTTTAGGACCAAATTTCTGTAGATGTTGAATGAGCCAATTCCAGTGTGTCCCCCAAGCTGCTCCTAGGCTCCAGAGGTATGCCAGACTTCCCACCCCACTGACGTATTGCAAATAACATGTATAGGCTTCACAGAAATAAACAGTACCACTGATCACAGAGGAAGGAGCCTGTGAGCAGCTCTACTGAAGCAAAGCAGCATACAAGAACACTTGCACTGAAGCTGGGTTGTACTGAGCCATATGGAAGAGTAAGCTGGGAGGAGCATGTGCTGATCCTTTGCTCAACAAGTGTGAAAGCTATCTGTTATAATCACCTTCAACATACTGTGATGTAAGTCAGCTGCTCCAACTATTTTCCCAGTGTGTTGTTCCACAGTAGGATAGGTTGAACAAATTCCACTAATTCCTGTGAAGGTAAGATGATGTGTGGTGTAAAATCACACACCTAATGCGTTCCTTTATATGCTCCTAAAATAGCCCAAGGCATGTGTTCTCTCATGACCCAGATATCACCTGCCATTAGAAGCAGCCAGTCCTGCCAGTTCCACCCTGTTCCAGTCACGTCAGCATGCAGCCACTCACACATGACTCGGCCTTTGGTCATTCATGTGAACCCTCTGCAAACCAGTCTGAGATTCTTTTTGATAGCACCTGCCAGTCTATGGCTGGTAAAAGAAAAGTGATGAAAGGAAAGATGCAGCATATCAACATTCAAAGAGTAATTGTTTTGCTAAAAATGGCAGTTACATCAGCCTCACAGTGCAAAGAATCTGAGTCAGAAAGACCAGGTAAGAGGTATGACTTAATTCAAACCAGTTTATAACTTAAACAAGCAACTCTAAGTCCCCTAGATATGGTGCCCTGTGCGCACCTTTTATCTGCAATACCTTCTCAGTGCTACAGACCTGTCTAATTATGTGAGATCAACTAAAGTTCCCAATTTCTCCAGCACCTGCGTGCTAGTTGGGAGTCTCCTCCTGGCAGGTGATGCTCTCCCTGGACTGGGAATCACCCAGACAAGTTTGCTCATTTCCTGCCCAACTCACGTGGCCTTCCTGGTGGTGAGCTGGAGGTGTTGGGTCTCGCTGTGTCCAAGGAGGTGTGAGAGGGATGCTCTTCTTGCTTTTTCTCCTGGGAAAAGATGCCATGTTTTATGAAGCTGGTGACTGTTTGGGGAATCTCTGTCCTTACCGAAGAAGAAACTAAAGTTTCAGCAGTTTCATACATACGTCTCTAAAAGGCTAATTACACACCTCTATAAGAACTATCAATTATGGAGAAGGCTGAGGAATCTACACAAACAAGGTAAGCATAGCTTTTGAAAAGGTATCTGTAAAAGGCATGGATCAGGGGAATGAGAACCACTGAACCAGGTGAATGTAGAGAAAGAAATCTACTAGCTGTTAGCTTTCAGACAAGTATTTGGTTAATGTGCATCAACAAAACGTGCAATAGAAACTTCTAAGTGCAGAAACAGTTCCTTGAAGCTATCTAGTTTCTGTAATAATATTTGCTGCTTCACTATGTCATTTGGGAAAAGAGGAGGAAACAAACTAAACTAGAAGAGGGGTCTGTTTTCCAGCCCTGTGTAAGGAGCTTTAGGAAACTAATTCTGACTGATAAGGAGCTACCAAATACTTCCCCTGCCTATTTTCTTGGCTTCCTTGTTTGAATCAAATGTGCTTGCTTCCTTTACCTCCTTTCTGGGGCTGCTGTCTTCATGGGTCTTTGGCTGGTGTTTTTTCACAGCTTCTGTCTGCAGGTAGTCAAACTTAGATTTGAACCAGGAGCAAGCTGCTTTTAGGCTAGTTGCGATCTAGGCAAGACAGTGTGATTAGAACTGCAGAGAGAACAGTCAGTGCGTGCTATGCTCCAGTTCTTGAGCTCTGTACAAGAACAGGCAGATCAGCATACACTTTCTTTCACAATTTTTCTTATCCCACCTTTCTCCTGTTTATAGGGGTAGGAGCTCTCCATGATGCCCTCTTCCATGGGGGGACAATGATGTCAACTCTGGTCTCCAAGATAGTATAAACCAGAAAGGCTTTAGGAAGAATGTGGGGAAAAATGGACGTTAAATACCACAAACTCCTGAGAAAAACAAGGGAAGACTGACTTTGCCTGAAGAATGGTGTAGAAATATTCTCTTGCTATTAAGGTCTTTTTCTATCACAGAACAGTACTTGGATTGATAAGCAGCATGTAAGACATCTGTCTGGGGCACCCTTATTCCTTTTATTTTACTTTATGCTGGTTAATACCCTGTAAAATACCTAACCCACTAGATTTTCACCCCAGACTACTATAGTAACCCATGCAAGTTATAATAATTTCGATATTATGGTACAGCAGTGCAGGGATAAGGTGATGCAAGGACAAATGACTTCTTGGGGTGGGTGGGTGTGTGAAATGTGGTTTTGCATGATGTCATATGTAGAGTGACACAAGAGCAGCTGAGTGGAGCAATTTACATGGCCCCAACACTTCTCTTTGGTTGGTTAATACAGGTTTCCTGAGCCTGATAAAAACAATGATCTGTATGGGATAAGTGCTCTTATAAGTCCCAAGAAATCGGAGTGATGCACAGAAAAGATCAAAACAATACTGAAGAGGGGTTTTTTTTTGGTTGGTTTGGGGTTATTTTGGTTAGTTGATTTTTTAAAAGTATGATAAATATCACTTAGTTGGAAAGGCAAAGGATGCACTTCACTCTTCATCAGGGACCTGTATCTGAGATCGAAAGAGTAACTTGGTGCATATGCTGAAATAACATCTTGTTACTTCCAGTTAATTATAATTCTAATGCTAACTAGTCTCACCTGTTCTGAGTCTATGCTAGCTTCTTTCTGTTTCTTTTCTGCCTCCTCTTTATATTCCTTCAGATGTTTGACTGTTTTTTCCAGTTCCTGCATAGAAAATGAAGTAACATTAATTTATATGCAATTTCTTCATGGCACAAATAAAAAATGGCAATGTAAGGGAAGGACTCTCCCACTGTAAATACCTTAGAGTTCTATCACATAAAAAAACCTAAAACTGCCTCCCTCTTAAGTCAGATATACAGTGAATGTATGTGAAATTGTAACTTGGGCTTTCTGGAGCAGACACAGTAAGACTTGTTAGAATATTTTTTGACTGACTTCGTAAACTCTTTCTACCACCTTTTCTACAAGCCCATGGATTTTGCACAAACGCTTCCATGGGTATCTCACCACTTTTCCATGCTGTTATCACTTTACCTGACAATATATTAAAGAGGACAAATGCTACCATAAAAATCTAGTGGGGGATGGGACTCTATGGCATCATATTTGATACAGGTCTGGAGGGATGACAGGAGAAGCCGCACAAGGCCGTGCTATTGATCTGTTCATCTTCTGTTCAAAATCTGAGACCAAAGTTAGTTTTATTTTCAAGTCCAACTCCACTGCAAAGGATTAACAGCAGTCCTACTCAGTAGGAGAAAGGGGTTCTCAACTAGGACATCTGCCTTTATAGAAAAACATGTGCATACCTTTATCCTTTCTGCATTAGCTTTACAGGCCAGGCATTGGCTAACTTGAGCTCTTTGACTTCTTAGCTTTTTCCTATAACTGGAAAAAGACTTTTCCAGCTCTGTTACCTTTAGGTGCAGCTCCCTGTTGGCACAGGAAACTTCAGCCAGTTTGGAGGATTTTTCTTCATGGGATTTCTTTATCTAGGGGAAAGAAGAAAAAGTGAGTTCGTATTAACAGAAGAATTAGTTTATGTAACAGTTAATAAGCAGCACACCCAACTGATTTGCTGTATCTGAAGCATGCTACAGCACCTGGTATTTTGCCTTTTCTCTAATACCCTTCTAACAAAGGGAAAAGTGGATGCTGTGATTTGAGTAATATTAAGGTTATGCTGAGCTTTGATCCAGCCTTGGCACAGGTGAAGGTTATGCTTGCGATCCAGCCCCTGGGAAACAAAGCAGACTTCCAAACCAGTATTTTATCCCTGGAGATTATTATACATCCCTGAAGATTACTATACAACCCCAGATTATCCTCCTAAAGTTACTGGCATGACTGAGAACCAATGTTTAGATCTTATGTACAGTGAGGTACATAGTTCCGGGGGACATAGAGTGGTACTTGAAACAGTGAAGAGAGCACAAATATCACTGCAGATGGCTGCCAAAATGCCTGTCCATCACATGATAAAATCCTGGGTTTTGCATGAAAGTGATGGACAACTTCATGATGGACGGAAAAGGAGACAGATACTGGTAATGAGCTGCTCCTGTTCTGTTGGATAATTGTCACTGAAATCTTTTGATCTCTGCCTTCTCACCTCAGCAGATTTGTGACATATGGCTTTCCTGGAAGCTTCTTGTTCAATTTGAAACTGCTTCTTCAAAGACTTTGAATGTGCAGCACACATCTTTCCCTCAGTCTTTTCTTTCTCTATCAACTGTTACCTTTAAAGAGCCGAAACAAATTCAGTTAATCACATTTATATTCGCTTTATTTTTAAAATACAAGAATAGGAAAGACAATTAATTTGTTAATACTTTTGGATATACTCTCTGCATTACTGCTCTTATAAAGATTGGAATGTTTTCTAATATTTCACATTCAATTTATTTAAAAGGATGTTCATCATACCTATGCAAGGTAAACAGACTTTTTGGAAAGAAACACTTTAGGACAACTTACTTTTCTTCAGAAGATTGCTAAGCCTGTTTAGACAAAGGATAATGAGGAAACTCAGGCTGCACCTACACTTAGGTTTGAGGTTTTACTTACAGACATTCAGTTTTGGGTGAGGAATTTAAAAACAGCTATTCTCTGCTCTCCTTGCTGAAACTACTGCAGGCCACTTCAAAAGTGGAAGTGGTATCTGCTATCCTCAGGGAAAAGCTGTGTGTAAAAGTGCCGTAATGACCCTGGTAAGCAGTTCCTCAGTATAGCAGAGTAGGTCAAAGAGTCATTATGGGAATGAATGAAAGAGCCTATTTCTTTAGTTCTTCCTGAACCTATCTTCATCATATTGTTAGCTCAGCATACAGTCAATGCTGATACTGATGGATGGGTAAAGCCATAAAGCTCCGATGTTACTGTACTGTTTCTCCTCAAGTGTTTATTATGGATTTGCTCTTACCTGCAGAGCATCAGCTGCTGATTCTCAGTTTCTTTACTTTTCAGTTCACATTGAGTTTGGATCAGCTTGCTCTGCAGGGTGTTACTGACCTGCAAAAATTCTCCCAGACAAAGAACAAGTTTCTTCTTGTCTGTTCTAGCTTTTTCTAGCGCCTTACAGAGTGGTTCCACCTGTGCAATAACAACAAATCAGATTTATACCTACCCAAATGAAAAGCTTAGAAAGGACTTTTTTCCCTTTCCCAAGTCAATATCAACTTAGAGGAAGTAACAGTGTATTCACTAACTATCTGATTACACACATCCTAAGGACAGGTATCTACATGGGAATCCTTACAATGCCAATCCACTGACTTAGTCAGAAGGATCAGAACAACTTGTCATGTAAGCATGACTTTCTTAGAAAAAACTGTTCTTTGCCAATAGTGACTGTGTTTGGGTTGAGAGGTAATGTTTGTGACACCAAGTATTATGAGGAAAGATGAAAGCAATTCTTTGGCCTCTTTCCCCCTCCATTCTAATAACAAAAAGCATATAAAATAAGTGCTATAATAAACTCCCAAAATATCTGTTCATATTATGTATCTACCTGCAGACTAAAACCTACACCTGTGCCAAGGAATCTTTCTTTAGAGGAGATGCTTGCCTCCTTCAACACTGGGATAACGATTTGCCTGTTCAGCAGCCCAAAGTGGACAGAGTATTTTTACCCTGGTTCACGTGACTCTGTCACACCACACTGCATTCAGAAAAAGGTATTTGGCTCAACATGAGAAATGCAGCAGTGGCTGTTACTACAGAAAGATGTGGTCTCTACCTTGCTGTGGTGCTGCTTTCCCATGGCAACCAGTTTGGCTTGGCAGTGTTTCAGTTCTCTTTCCAACATCTGTATTTTTGGTTCAGTCTGGCTCCTGAAAATGGAAATTGGATTGTAAAATCCTGCATTAAGTGAATTTGTGCACATCTCTGAAGAGGTGACCATCTCACAGTTTGGTTCTCTACCTTAACCATATTAAGTTCTGCCTGTCACTGAAGTTACGTAGGTTTTTACTTACTTTCCACAGGATGCACAAGGCCTGCCAGTCTTGTGGAGTTGGCTACAAGCACTTGGTGTATTTGGTTCACTGGTACCAAGTATGTTTCAGTGTTGCAGGAAAGCATGTAGGAAACTTCTCAAACAAATTTGCTGTATAGCTTACTAGCCAGAGCCATGGGGAAGATGCCATACTTCAACTGTGAGTCTTCCTCACACTGCTGATAGACCATAGGAGCAGTATCAGTTTCGCTTACTTGTCTCTTCTGAGGTAGCTGATTTCAGTGTCCTTATGTGCCAGCTCAGTTTGTACCGCATTCAGTGCTGCTTTCATCTTGTTATGAGATGCTAACGTATGCTCCAGCATGGCTATTGCCTTATTGCTATCATCCTTTGCTGCATCCAGCTGGTGCTGCAGGCTTGCCACCTGCAGTATGGTAAATCATTAGGAAAAGGAGCAGGCAAATCAGTCATCTATTAGTTTTATGAAAGTATTCTAAGTAACCTGCATGCTTGCAGCAGTGCCAAGAGTATGGAATGCTTCTGAATGTGGAAATAAGAAGTGGTTCTTAGCCCTTCTACTTTTTTCACACATTAAGCAAGTTAATCATCACACACCTTAGAGATGCTACATTAACAGCATTTTGTCATTCTGTAAGGCAGTGTGAGCAGGATCGAAAATGACTTTGATACAGACCTCTCAATGTATGTGCTTGACAGTACACAAATTAAGTAGAGAAGATCAATAAGCACTTCCCTGCAAATTAAGTACCAAAGACCTAAGATTAAACAACCTTATATGAGATTGTTTCCCTTCTGAGCTGACAAATAGGATGCTGAGAGGTACCTGAAGTTTTCCTTTGTCACAGGTCAGTTTATTCTTGCTGTCAGTCAGCTCTGCGAGCACTCGTTGCACCTGCTGCTGGGCATACTGAGGAAAAAGCCAGCAGACATCACCATTCCCTAAGAAAAACAAGGCAAAAAGCAACAAAAAAAGTACTCAGTATCTTGTTTCTCTCTAAGTATTTTAACTTTCCTCTGTTGCTTCAGGTATAAATACTCCATTAGGTGAAACATTAAAACAGATATTAAAAAAAGTAAGTAATACAAATGGGAAAAATTCCTGCAAGACAGCTTAATCATTAGGAAATGCTGTTCAAATTGATACAACCTTCCAGATGGCCACAAGAAGGCCACTGTCTTGGGGCAGGGGAGAAAAAAATGGAGAAAGAGGCCTTTGACAGTTGGAAACCGAAAAGCAATAATAACTAGAAGAATGAACATGAACAGAATTAAAATAACATAGTGAAGAATAAAATAATAATCAGGCTACTTTTAAAGGTTCTGAATGCTTCATTGTTTCCTGTTCTGTAATTGCTGACTGCCAAAGGAGTTCTGTATTGAACAGAAGATATACCTATGTTATCTACTAACTGCTGTGGCAATGTGACTACCAAATAGCAAACACTCGAAAGCTGTCTCAGTTATTTTTTCTTTAGCCTTGTAAGGACCTTATCAGTAGCTAGGTATTTCTTAGGCTCTCCAACAAACACAACTGCTCATTACATCTAACATTGTAAAAGCACTGGTAGCACAGTATCACTAAGCTTTTACCCAACCTTTCTGGAACCAGTAAAGTATCCTGATCTTGGTGACTGAGAGTAGTGAGAAATAATGGAATGGGAACCCAAGTGCAAATTTGTCCATACAGGGCATAAAATTGTTGTTAATAACTTCCCAATGCCATAAGTTGAATATATATGTACAGATATACAAGTTGTATGCCTGTACTAGAAATGGAGTCATAGGATTTTAATGATATACCAACACCAGAAGCTCTATAGAGTCCTCTTTGCTCATCTCACACAGACATCTACAAAGATGGAGTAATATTTGAGATATCTTTTTGTTTTCATTTTTTCCCCTTTTTGTTTCCTTAATTTCATCAGCCACTCTCCAAAAAACACAGATACTTCAAAGAGCACCTTGATTCCTCCTAGTTACTTCTGAGTCAGGTTATCACAGTTACTCACTTCATTAGTGGCTTACCTGCTCATGTACCAGCGCATCCAAGCGGTTCAGTAGCCTCTTGTTCTCTTGCTTTAGTGTTTGCAAAGTGAATTTCATTGAAATAATTTCTAGCTACAAACAAGAAAACCCAACACTAAGCATACCCTTTCAAGACTTCCACAGTCACAATATCACAAAACCTTAGCACTACGCATGGATTAGATATAGTCTCTCCCATTTTAGAAAGCAATTCTACAACAGTGAAAGAATAATCCTAACTTCAGTCACAGCACTAAGGAATATCTCATTCATACCACAAACTCTGCCTTTCATTTTCCAGGCTATGCGTATGTATTACAACAAGCTTACTGCTACGAATAGGGCCTCATGCAGGTAGGGTTGCTGTTCCAAAGGCCACAACCACATAGGCAAGAAAAATATCAAACAGCAAAATGAATAATATGGCTATGGTAAATATCACAGTATTTAGAAATAATTGAGTTGAGAGAGCATGCAAAATGAAAGCAAAACTTAAGAGAAAGACAACACTAAATTTAAAGAACAGCCATATATATTGCAAGATACCTCATTCTCTGTTTTTAGTACTTCCAGTTTGTTCCTTTCTTGTACTGTTGCATTTGCTCTTGTCCTTATCTGCCAAAAGAAATGTGAAATTATGGTCACCTGAAAACATCCGGATTCATAGAAATATTACACATTCAGAACAGTTGATCTGAAGCTCAGAGCTGCCATATCTTCTCTCCCTTTGCATGCTTACAAGTCAAAATACCAGCATAGTTGGAAAGGGGAGAGTATGTCACGCTTGTATCTGCAACAGCAAAAAATAGTAATCTTGAAAGCAAAACTAGTGTGTCAGTAAGAACCCTAATGGTGTGGGTCTGAAAGCAGCCTTCAACAATATAGTTTTAAAACAGTAAGTTTTCTGTACCTCCTGTTGAAGATCTTCCTTTTCTGCCAGCAGAGATCTTTTCTCTTGCAAAGCTGTCTCAAGTTCATCTTGCAGACTAGCAACAGTATGTTCCAGAAGCTGTCTCTGTGTGGCTGCTGCCTTCTCAGCAAGGCCTGCCTTCAGCCTGTATTTGCCATATTCTGTACGCAAGGCCTCCCTAAGAAATTAAAAAAAGCCAAGCTGGAGTTCTTGCACAATAGAAGGACAGAAGATGGCCTCCACATTAAATACCAAACTGGCCCTTCTGTGTTACTAAGTAACAAGTGCTAGAGAAGCAGAAATCAAGGTGATGAGAATACAATGGAGGAAGGGGGGAAAGAGGCTGCAGACAAGAAAACTCACAGCTCTCTTTGAAGCTGAGACCTCTCATGCTGCACACTCTGCAGCTCTCCAAGAATGTTGGCATGGGCAGCATTCAGAAGCGAGTCTCGCTCTTGCAGCTTATGGGTCTTGTCTTGTTCTGCCTAAAGGGGAAGAATTACCCAGGCAATAACACTAACATCAGAATGGTGAAGGACGAGTAACTAATTTACAAAGCTGTTCATTTGTCATTGAGCTCCTGCAACATCCCTGCAGTTCTGCATATTGTGGTGTGCTGCCTTTTGAACAGGGTGTCAAATCTGAGTTCACTGTACCTAGCTTTTTTATATATAATCTCAGATCCTTATTACTTCCACTTAGCTTCTGTTTTTACAGTACTTACAATACTCATTAATTCATATGTTCCTCTTTCTTAGTGGTTGTTACAGGATATTTCTGTAATTAGTATTACCACATTTACACTCTCTCCCCAAAACATACGACCTATTTTTTCTGTACTGAAAATACATCTTTGCAAAGAAGGACACTAACACTTTATAGATCTTCCATTGCTGTATATGAAATATTTTACTCTATTCCCACAGATTATCAGTATTAGCAATTTAGTCTGTTGTCTAACATCTCAGCTACAAACTTTCTTGGACTTTAATAGTAGGCTCATACCTTAAGCGCAGTCTGATGGTCTGAAATGAGTTTAGCGTTCTCCATGGCAACACTCTGGAGTGTGGTGCTGAGCTCTGAGCATTGCTGACTTAAGCGGTCATTTAGAACCTGGTTAGATAGAAGGAGGAGGATGACAAACATGTTTTCAGGGGGTTAGGTTTTTTTTTCTGCATAGTAGCCTGTCAGAAACTCTTAAAAAAATCTCTTGCAGATGTGGAGAAAGCTATTTTAGGTAGAAAGTCTCCAAAAAAAATGTTCAGGTGGTCCCTATTTATGGCAGACTTATTCCAAAGTGTTGAAAGTTTACAGTAATATGGAAGAAAGAGAACATAGTTTAAACTACCCATCAAGCACAATCACTTCTGAGTTTTGAAGTCCAGAGAAAAGTGATGTTTCTAAGGTAAAAAAAGACAAAAATTGAAAACAGACCCCTACTAATTTCGCAGTTGGTTTTCTACAGATAAAGAAAAAATGGAACCTTTTGCCCCAAAGGGACTGCAAAGGCAGAGGAAAGTTTAGTCAACCAGGTACTCCATATCTGATTCATTAATAGAAACATACTTAAGAATCTTAACGCGCAAAGGAATATAAATGTACTACTTCGAGGGCAGACAGAAGAGGGAGCAGCAATAGTCCTACAGGTCCTGGCCCCTGAAGCAGACCCTGATTCAAAATAAGTATTGGGAAGAAAACTTTCCAGCCTTAACGATAGGAAGTCTGGAACAGTTACCTACGCTAGTGATTGAGTTAGCCCTTATTACCTGAGGGCATTAAATTTTGTCTTCTCACCTGCATTTGAGGCTTCCCATTAATATATAATAATTTCTCACTGTAATCACTTGTTTTGTTATAGTTTATTTCCATCTTAAAAACAAGAGTAGCTATTCTCATTACCTGTACTTTCTCTGCTGTCTCTTGCAAAGTGGTCATTTTAGACTGAAGTTGCAGGTCCTCCTTGCGTTCTTTGCTTAAGGACAGCTGTGCATTCTAAGGGACAATAAAACAGGACACTAAGAAAAAAATAAATGTCATTTAGCCAGACACGTCACAAATATGAAATCTTTGTTTTGTACTTGCCTGTTTCCTTAAGCTACTGTCACATTGCTATGTTCTTGCAAGCACTGTGTATGGTTCATCAAAGACAAGCCTCTTTCCAAAATATGAATCAACAACTGAAGTGCTACCTGCTCTAACTTAGCTTTGAAAGTTGAGGGTGACTTTATATCCTTCTGAGCTCAAACTTTCTAGTTTCCAGTATAATTAATCTCCATGCTTCTGAGCTTAAAGGACAGAAGTGGTACAATTAATGAATTAAGAAATCCTTTGCCAGCATTGTGAGACTTCATGGCTCAGATGAACTTTTAACTCACTTACTGAAACCTCCTCTTTCAGAGAAGACTTCAGACAGCAGCCACACTCCCTAAATAGGCAGTAAGCGTACCTCCTCACCCATTCAGTACCCAGTTAACCAAGCTTCTGATTTTTTGTGCAGAATTAATCACCAACCCATTTGTCTCCTTTATTTACAATACTTGTGCTACCACAACAGTGTTTGGTGGCCAGTTGTAGCTTTCCAAGACAGGCATTCGTATCAGTGTTTTGATATTTCAGTAGAATATGAAAGTTAAATCTTTCAAAAAATAAGAAGGTCAACCCCAAACTGGTAAAATAATAAGACATTCAGTCGTTAGTAGCCTTGGTTGAACTTGGCATTTGTCTACATAAAAATTCTGCCTCTGAACGTGGTACATTTGAAAGGTGTCACATAGGCTTTATTTAGCTGTTTTCCTCACCAATACTTGTTTACAACTTACTTTTGTTTCTTCACCAAGCTGGGAAATGATACAGTTCCTGGAGTCTAAAAATAGGAAAGAATGTCAGGACAGACTTTATTATCTGTTTGGTAACTTTAAAAGGTGCCATTTTGAGTTAAAGTTTATCTGAGTTACTGAATATGCCACAACCAGGTACGACTGCTACAAATACGTTGTTCTTTAATAATTTCCTTGATAACTTCAGTATTTCAGCTAAACTACTTGTAAAAATTAAATAAATTACAGTTACTCTATGGAATCAATTTTTCAATGAAGCATGCCATCATGCCAGTCTCCTACATGTACCACTTCTGTGGTTACTTCAGCAAATCAAATAACACTATGACTCCTTATTCAGCCGTCAGGTGTGTAAGAAACTGACTTGTGTCAACTGTAACCTGCAGCCCATAAACATTTTTGTGCATTGATAAAGAAAACAGCAGTTAAATGAGATCCCTGCTAAACCACACAAATCTAAAACCAGAAGCATTTTTGTTGGAATTTGAATCAACATGCCTATAATATTCTGCTGCACTGTATAACATACTGGGAAAATATGAAGACAACAAAAGACAATTCAGCATGAGCAGGGTAGGGATGGAAATCTAGCCAAAATGTTGTGACAGCCAAGGTATCATCAAAGGCTCACTCAAAAGTTCCTTCAATTAACAGGTCTGGTGCTTGTTTCCTCTCACTGTGGAGGCAGTCAGAGAAGGGCTAAAAGGATGTGACAAGAATCCACTGTCATACCCAGCTCAGCTTTAAGTTGTGTGCACTGTTGCTTCAGCTGTGCAGTTCTTTTCTCTTCCTCTTGCAGCCTCACTCGGGCTAGCTGGACATCTTTGCACAAGTCTTGGCAGTCCTGCTGTAGTATCTGTACCTGCAATGATATTACATGTTATTCTTTAAGATGCAGAATTCAGTCAGGCAGACCTACCAGATTACAGAGCCTAAAAAGTTAATCTAAGTGGAAAAGATACAGCCTAGTTAGCTCCTCCTCTCTGCTCATCCCAGCCTCATGCAGAAGACTTTTATGGCAAGCAATTCTATGTATTTCCATATGTAATACAGTGTATGTGTGCTTATAATCATCTTTACATGAGGCAGAATCCAACAGTTTGCACAATTAAGATTACAGAAAAGATCAAGCTATAGAAGAGAAAGGGGAATGCAACATGGTCAACTATACCCATCAGCAAGTGACAGATTAATGAAACTAAGCCTTTGTTTCTCACATGATGTATGTAATTCATACAGTTCAATAAGGTCTCCATCATTTTTCCACTTCTGCTGTAGAAGAACACAAAGATGATAAAAGGCATGTAGAGTTAAAAAAAACCCCCAAACCAACTGGCAATTTCCAACGGAACTTTGTATGTTTCAGGAATAGAGACCTTGATGATGATCAAAAAAATAAAAAAACAAACAACAAACCTCAGTTATTTAAGTTTTGATACTTTGCTATTTGCTTTCTTTTATCCTTACTAAATTCTTCCTATGAATTCAGAAGTGTTAGAGTGACCGCATGTGGCTGGTGTGCGCATATGCATGCAGAGTTATTAAGTGAATTACAGGAAAGCCAGTACATTTGTACTATCAACTCCAAATCTACTATCAACCCCTCCCCACACTCCAAAATAGCTAGATAATACAAATACAGCTTAGAACAAAGATCTAGCTTTGTCATTTTGGCAGTTAATGGAGAAAGCATTCTTACTCCCAAAAAGTTTATAAAACAAAATATTTTTGTATTTATTGGTACCCCAATTATCAAGAGGTTTGTACAGCTTGGGGAAGAGAGGTTAAGGCAGGATCCAGCTGTGTCCCACAAATCTTAAGTGGCAATTACAAAGATTATGAAGTCAAAATCTTTTCAGTTGCACTGAATGATTAAAGGAAGGGGCAGTGGTCCAAGATTTAAGCTTGGAGCATTCAGATTGGGTGGTAGAAAAAAAATCTTAACTGGAACATTATGGCAGTACTATCAAAAATGCCTACAGCAGCCATGGAATCAGAGCCTTTGAACAGTGCTGCTGAACAAATCCACCGCTGCTCCAGTCCAGTGTTTGTGATACTCCTACTCTGAGCAGGGAGTTTGACTACATGATGTCTTCTGATCAACACTTGTACAAAATGTTGTAGTTTTAAAGTGTTTTAACTGGTTTCTAAGAACAACATCCAAGTTCTTGCTCTTCCTCCCAGATTAGAAAATGAAAACAGACACAAAAGAAGACTGTAAGTTTCTCAAACCTGCTTTCGTTCCGCTTCTACTATTGCTTCCATGTCCTGTACATAACACAACACAGCTGCATGGGATTCCTCCAGAGACTGCCGCAGGCTGATCTCCTGGGAGAGCTGTTCTGTGAGCTAGAAAAATAAACACTTTCTGACCCAGGCCTAATTAGACAGATTGAACAAATACTTCAAGAGCACATATGAAAGATGTTCTGTCTGGGTATTTAGTTTTGAGCATGGCTGGCAGGTTCCTTTGGGTTCAGCACATTTTGAAATTGCACCCAGAATATTAATTAAGAATCTTCAAATCTTTAAACACAAGGCAAATTTAGCCTCGTACTGCACTTCTTGCTCCTGTACTTACCTCCTGAAGTCTACAGTTAATCTTCTGGTTTGCGTTCCTCAGTTTCTCAGCTGCAGTTACTACATCCATCTAAAGAAGATGAAAGGAACAGATATTTTTATCCTGTCCTGTTCGTAACTATTGCAAAAGCAATAGGTATTATAGAACACAATTGCTGCACTAACACCTAGAACTTGATTTCTATCTCCAGCCTCATGTTCTCTTTTCTGAAGCACTGAATATATGAGTGCAAGCACTGAGAAGCAACACATGCTTCAGTACAATTAATGTGATTGAGTGACATACTCTATTGAAGTTCTCTTCAGGGGAGATAGTAACAGAAGTGTAAGACTGAAACTCCAGAGAAATTCCTGGAAAAACAGCAAAGCTACTGAGAAAAGCTGAGAAGAACTGAAGTCACAAAGAGGACAGAATTACATATCCCTAATACTTTTATTCTTTATTTTCTATGTGATTTGTTTTAATTGATGGAAGCACAGCATCTCATTATCAAATGTTTTTGCCCTTACTGCCAACAATATATCATAAACTCCCTTTTCCAGCTGAATATATATTCTGTTTAACTATGTCAGAGATGAATGTATTTAAAACCAAGTCTGTTCATACTTGAAACTACTGGAAGATCATAGTCTTGTACCTTGGATGAAGTTGTAATCTCCAGAGCAGTACTCAGTCTCTGGACTTCTTCTTTTGCCTTTTCTTCAGCCTCTTTCACATCACTCAGTTGTTGGTGCAACTTCATTGCTTCTTGCTGTACAGTCTTCATTTCTTGCAAATGCTCCTCTTGGAGTG
Source organism: Bolborhynchus lineola (assembly GCA_025448015.1). Lineage (NCBI taxonomy): Eukaryota > Metazoa > Chordata > Aves > Psittaciformes > Psittacidae > Bolborhynchus > Bolborhynchus lineola. The sequence goes on along the minus strand of JAOEHX010043325.1, from coordinate 7,061 downwards.
CATTCAGGCATTGCTCCCATTGGGCTGCACAGGAAAAGGCAAAAATCTTTCATTGACAGAAAAAGCATTAGTAGGGATAATGAAGAATGAAGCAGTAAAACCCCAGTTTTTACTACCTGTGTGCTTGGAATTCAGTTCCTTTTCTGCCTACAGCCGGAAGATGTTTGATTTCAGTGTCTCTACAACACTCTCTAACTGACACATTCGATTCACCAGCATCTCACAGTTCTTCCACAGTGTATTTTCTCCCACAAATGCTAGCCTGGCCTGCACAGGGCTAATGGCTGGGTGACGAGAGGGTGTTTCTGAGGTCTCTGAGTGTAAATGCTCAAGGCTGAAAAGGAGAAAAGACTTACCTACTCTGTGTATGTAAACCTACCTGACATTACATGTATGTGGTACAGGTGTAGTTAGATTAGAAACTGCATCTCACAGAGCTGGGAGGTTTCCAGGTGGCTGTAGCCTGTTCTTGCTGATGCTGCCAGCACCAGCTCCTTCATGGAGAGAAGAGCAAAGCACGGCAAAGGGGTGCAAAGAGGATCGAGAAGAGGAAAATGAAGTAATGTGCCAAACTGCAACTCATAGAAGGGTTTGGGTTGGAAGGGACCTTAGAGCTCATCTAGTCCCAACACCCTGCAATGGGCAGGGACACCTTTCGCTAGACCAGGCTGCTGAAGGGGAAAAACTCACCCAGCTTTCTCCTTACCTCTGCCCATCGATGCCAAGCTCCTCCAGGTCCCGCACCAGGGCACTGGTTTGCTCCTCCACTATCTTCATCCTCATGTGGAGCACCACGAAGGCCTCCGGCACGGTCACTCTGACTCTCAG